>JABUQX010041593.1:10000-17500 GCA_015478945.1 Trachelipus rathkii
AATTATTTATATATATAGTATATATATATATATATATATATATATATATATATATATATATATAATATATATATTATAATATATATATATATATTATATATATATATATAATATAAGGAAAATATGAAATCTACATACTACAGCAGAATAAATGGAAAATTTCTATAAATTATAATAAAAACTTAGGAAATAATTTAGGAAGCTTCACTTTCGAAGGTGTAAAATAGTTGCAACTGAACAAAATTCGTGATTTATTAAAGTGAAACCAAAATGCTTTTACAATGATTTGCTGAACAAAAAATAGCCGCCAAAGAAAAGAATCTCATCATTATCTTGCAATAACTAAAGATAAAATTATATTATTATAACTAAAATTTAAAATAATTTAATAATATCTTAATAAATAATTTTAAAGTCTTATTTTTATTATTATTATTATAAAATTAACATAAAATATTTAAAAAAAGGATGATAAAATTTTTATTTACAACGTTTATAATAACTTCAACTTTAGTAACAACACAATTCATAATATTTTCTAATCCTTTGATCTTTAATCCATAAAAAGGTCGTATTTACAACATGTGAGATGCCGTCTCGGCTTCGTTCAACGCCACGGATAAAATCTTCGGGGTTTTTAAAAGCCGTGAAAACGTATCAGTGCGTTTGCTAGAATACAATAAGGATATTATGAAAAAGAATGAGATGTTTATGAGTTGCAATCGCAAATTCATGTAGATTTACTGTGGGATTGCGTCACTCTCTTAATATATAACTTGTGTTTAAAACTGCATCTGGTATTTATGGCGAAGATACTCGATAAACGTTTAGAAATTGAAATATGCATTCTATTTGAATAAATAAACTAAAAATAAAAACAAAAAACTTATATATATATATAATAATATATTATATATATATATATTTATAATATATATTATATATTATATTTATATATATATATATATATATATATTATATATATAAATAGTATATATATATATAGTGTATGTATATATGTATAATATATGGGGAGAATAAGAATTTCCACAATCGCAAGCTATGCGTTGTAAGAGGACGACAAAAGGGAACAGTGGTAGCAGGGTTAGGGTCCGAAACTACCATTTATTTATCCTGAATAGCTACATGTACGCTTGATATCTGGTGCATATTTGCCATAACTGTCCACCCTCAAGTTCTAGGAAACCAAGGGGACAGCTATCGATTTGGATATATAATATAGTATATAATATTAATGTCTATATATATATATATATATATATATATACTATATATATTATATATATAATTAAGTATATATATATTATATATATATATATAATATATAAGTATGTAAAAACTATCGAATACTTTTACGACTAGGAATAATTAAATAGTTGATTGGTTTTTTAGTTTGTTAATTTGCATTAATGAAATATAGATATTTATTTTTAAACAGCTCTTAATTTTTAAAACAAATATAATTTTATCAAGTATTATTTATATTATTGATTTAATAGCACAATTTTATATTTTAAGCTATCAAAGACAATGTTGTGCCTCTACTTATAGCGTGGCACCGACTGAACCAATTTTCATTTTAACTAGACCAAAGGTAGTATAAGGCATGCTGTCAAGCTCAAAGCTTATTGGTGTATTCAATTTTATTTAAGCGTCATGAAACTCTTTCAGAAAACAAGGCTTATATTTCTTACAAAAATAATAATTATATATAAACATATGAAACAAGAAATACCTTCATGCTTTACAAAGCTCCCATGAGATGTAAGAGGAAAACATGTATTATATAAGGAACTATTTTATGATCGTTACATATATTATTATAGTATATATATTATATATATATATTATATATATATTTATAATATATATTATAATATATATATATATTATATTATATACAATATATATATATATACTATAATATATATATATATATATATATATATATTGCTGACGAGTTTTTTCAAATCTCGACCAAATTGTTTTTTTTTTATTATTATTGTTGCTGTTAGTTCACTATAGCTTCAAGCTCCCTAGTTTCAGAATGGGGGAGGGAGGTAGTTGCAAAACCAAGCTAAAGAATCTCCTTTTCACACCATGACAGCAAGAAGATCCTTTAGCAATCATACATTTGTTGATGGGAAAATTGAAATTCTCTCACGTCTGCGGACCTGAGTGAAGGTCATCGTCCTTCTCATCAACATATCCACCTATTAATGCAAGCCCTGCGGGTCTCCCTCCTTCTCATGGGCTTCAGTTGCATGCCAGCCTTCATTTTTGGCACATTCGCTTCTTCTTCAGTGTACTTTTTTGTGCATTGTATTTGTGTTTTTTCCCTGTCTCTTTATGATCCATAAAGCAGAGTATTAACATTTTTAACCTTTTATTAATTAATTGCATTTATGTGTAATTCTTATTGTATCTTGATTGGTAATCTCTAATGGTGCTTTATAATCGTGCTTGCTTGGTAATTTGAGCCTACAATAAGTCATTGCGTGTGTATCTGAGAACCTAGAGTGTGCTAAACTCATGGTAAGTCCTTCATTTTGGTTTTTTTACATACGATTTTAATTATTTGTATTTGTGAAAGTACATGCATCTCTCTTACTGTTACTACTAAAGTAATTTCACCTAATTGCAGATTCATCATACTGTTCTGTCTCTTTTCTGTCTAAAATTTCTCTATATGTTTTAGAAGGATGACTGTTATCGAAGGGGGGTACGGTGATATGCATGTATGTGTGAGTGTTTAATGTACATGTGCATGTATACCCCTCCCGCGATCATCGGGCAGTGGTGGATACTTCACACTACCAAATTATAATAGTAATTATATTACATCTTTTGTACAATGGCATATTATATATATTATATAGTAATATATAATATATATATATATAATAATATAGATTATATATATATTATATATATATATACTATATATATATATATTTTTATTATTTGGTGTCTGTCTGTGTGTGCTATCCTGTAGGAAGGCCGTACCTATACGCGGATTGTATATACAACAAACAGAAGTCGATTTACTCCTTAACTACGTTTATAAGAAAAAGGGGGATTAAAACTAGAGGGGAGGGAACTGCATATATTACCAGCCTTTTAGGTCACTCAATATTTCCCCCATTCTATCGAAGGAATTATAGGATATCTCGAAACATAGTATATATTATATATAATATATATAATATATATATATAATATATATATAATATATATATATATATAGTATATATATATATATAATATAATATATATATATATATTATAACTAATATAATATATATATATATATAATATATATATATATATATATATATATTATTGACATTACAACCTATTTTTGATTGCTCGTAAATGAAAGGGAATTTGATTCCTTTTAATTAAACATCCTTTTTTTTCTTTTTTGCATAAGGAAACTAATATAGAAAGTAGAGCTAATACTGAAATAGGTCACTCTACGGAATCATTGTAAAAGATAAATGTTCCCTTGATAGTTTTAAAATCTCTCAAAAACTAAAACAATTAGCAAACCATCACAGAAACTAGCATAAAAAAAAGTTAAACCAAATGAAACATGAACTAATTTTGTGATATAAACTAAGTTTACACATCTTGTAAAGGAAACTCGCCGTCTTTCATTTAAAAGATGTTTATTATGTTTATCGGAAGTCCATTTTTTGAAGAGTAATATGGAAAATGTGGACAAAAAAGAAAAAAAAAGACTATCTTTTAAAAATTGGCAAATAATTTTCTTTTCTGATAAGATCACATTTTGCATATCTAGCAATTTGTCAAATAATTTATATTAATTATGGTTTAAAGGATATTAGAAATAATAAATCAAACTTCAATATAAAAATAAATGGCAAGAATATTATGTAAATGATAAATAATTAAATTTGATTATTTGATTAAACATGCTTAAAAGAATTATGGGTTTAACATAGATAAATATTACTTGAAAATATAAAGAACCTCTTTCAAATTTTATATTCATTTCACATCTTCAATAGTTCAAATTTACTAAACGTTTTCCTTTATTTATTGTGATAATTGTAAATAGTTCTTATATAGAGATCGTTATGATTGTAAATTTGTGTATCTTTGTGTGATAATAATACTGATCAAGATGAAATGGAGAATAGGATTACTAATAACGTTTCCTAATTCAATGTCTCTCCTTTGTTCTTCTTTATTATCACAAACTCATTTCTTTTTGTTTCATTGCATTTCTCAGACGACTTATCTTGATGACACTATGATATCCACATTAATTTTCACATTACATATAATATAATATAGTATAATATATATATATATATATATATATATAATATATATATACTATATATATATATATATATTATATATATATATAATATCAAATACGAATATCATATATTAGAAAATGAGTCAAGTATCGTTCCTATACGGAATAGCAAATTTTCTGGTAACCGATATCGAACAAATTCTGTTAGCATCGTAATGGTATCGGGTAAAAAAGTGACCGATACTTAATTAAGGTCAATCATAAATAAAATTAATAGAACTTTGTGTTACGTCTAAACGTTTATTATAAATACGTATAATAATATAGATCATATAATTATATTATATATATATATATTATATATATAATAAAATATATATATATATATAGTAATTATACTTTTTGTTTACTCTTATTTATTTATATATATATATATATATATATATATAATATATATATATTGTATATATATATATATATATTAATTATATATATAATTACGTATTATATATAATATATATATATATTTATCATTGGCGCCGTTACAGCAAAATTTAAGGGGGGGGCAAGTTAATATATATATATATCATTATATTATATATATATATATAATATATATATATTAATATATATTATATATATATAAAATATAATATATATATAATAATTATATATATAATATATATATATATATAATATAGTATATATATATATATCAACATATATATATATATATAATATAATAATATATATATATATATATAATATATATATATATATAGTATATATATATAATATAATATATATGTTATATATATATGTTTTTGTCTTAATAGTATAGTGTATTCAAAGGTTTTGAATAATACCAAACGATGATAATCCACACCATCAGCCCAATATTGTAAAACATATTTCTAATAATTATGAACAGCTTTACTTCAAAATGAGTGTAACTTTTTACCTTGAAGATAAGAATTTAATATTTATTTTTCTTCACCAATATCAATTGTAATATCTTCTATCAAGTGATGTTTTTGACGTGAAACTTTTCCCTCGTGAATACTTAGTAAACATAGCCCATTTAACCTTTCGTTTTAAACAGTTGCCCTAGCCACGTCTTTAACAAGTCGTAAGGTACTTAAACTATCCTTTCAATTTTATTAGTAGTTGTGGAAGTGTGAGAAAGTACTTTGATAGCTTTGTGCAAACTGCTAGGAAAATGTGCAATGATTTTTGTGGTAATGTGCTCTAACTCATTTTCTCACCTATTTGTTCCCTATCTGATCCCTTTCAAAAATTAAACCAAGATTCTGCTTCACCAATTAGGTTGTCAATGTTATTTTCAGTTATAATGAGTTCAAGTTTTTTTTTAAATATTCTGATTTGGTTAATTTTTTTATTCTAACTGGGTGCAAAATGCAAAGAAAAGTAGATAGATGTTATATTGTGTTCCGAAAGTTTGATGCTCAGAGATGAAATGAGAGAATCAAGGTAAGGTATAAATAATGAAACTCTGAAGCAAGTCCTCACAAAACGTTGATGTCCCTGAGTCTGGGGTTCTTTTGGATACTGTACGTGGTAATGAAAAATCTTCACAAACAAATTCTTAGATTTTTAAAATTGCCTTTAAAAAGAGACTGCATTATTTTCACTTCACTTTTGTGAATATTTAAAAATATTTCTATCTGACAATAAATCATCAAACGTATTTATTCCTTTTTGTTTTGAAGAATGATTTGTTATAAGCTTCAATATGAACTATATTCGTCATGAATAATTAAGACAGATAGAAAGTAGAACTCTGCAGCAGAATGAACGCTGACAGTGCTGCAGTTCGCGTGGCTTGCGGTACATTGGCTGCAGTTTTTAAGAGAGAAAAACTATGAAATTTTAGCTCTTGAAACTTGAAAGACAAAATTTTGGCATTAATTTAATACTTGGCAAGACCATCATTATTATCATAAAAATGGTAACAATTTGCTAACCAAATTTTCCTGCGTGACGAAACTTCTTCAGGAAAAATTATATAAATTGTTTTACTATTCCAACAGTGTTTCGAAATTCTGGAACAGAATTTAGGTCATTAATTACTAAATTTAAACAATGGGAACAACAATGAATGAAAACAGTTCTCAATATCTCATCGTATAATTCAACTATAATCGTAGAGTAAAATAAAAGCTATTATTATGCATCTAAAGTCTTAATACCTCGTTTAAAAAAATACATACAAGTTCAGAATTATTTTCAAACGTGTCTACGATTCTCGGATGGGGAAACAACAATGTATGAATGGGGTATACATGGGCGTACACTACAGAGTGTGGGGATCTCAAGGGTAGGAATGGCCGCTCCATACATATCCAGCCCAAAGCATCACAATCGAAAGAAGATAAGATTTCATATAGGACTTTATATATATATATATATATATATATATAGTATATATAATATATATATATATATACATACTATATTATATATATATATATATATATATATATAAATATATATATTATATAAATTAATATATAATATATATATAATCTATAAATATATTATTATAATATATATATATATGCATAATAATATAATATATTATATATAATTTATTATATATATAATATTAATATATATATATATATATAGCTATATATATATATATTATGCATATATATATATTATATATATAATATATATAATATATATATAATATATATATATATATAAATATATATATATACTATATTATATATATGATACTAATATGCATAATTATAATATATATATATATATATATAATATATATATATATATATATATAGTATATTATATATATTATATATATTTATATATTATATATATTAATATATATATATATATATATACTATATATAATTATATATATTATATATATATATATATATATATATAATATACCGGATATATATATATATTATATATATATATATATAATATTATATATATAAAATATATATATATATATATATATATATATAATATATATATCATATATATATAAAAATATATATATCATATATAATATATATATATATATATATATATATAATATATATAATATATTATAATATATATAATATAATATATATATATATATATTATATATATTATATGATGTATTATATATAATTATATATATAATATAT
>JABUQX010041593.1:22500-25000 GCA_015478945.1 Trachelipus rathkii
ATTATATATATATTGTTATATATATATATATATTATATATACAATATATTATATTATATATATATATATATAATATATATATATATATATTATAAAAGTAATATATATATCTATATTATATATATATATATATATATATATATATATAATATATATATATATATCTATATATATATTATATAAATAATATTATAATATATAATAATATATATATATGATATATATAATATTATATATTTTATATATATACCTTATTATTATATATTATTATATATATATAATATATATATATATATATATATATATATATATAAATAAATTATATAAATGTATTTATATATTTTATATATATATATTATATATTATATATATATATAATAATAATATATCATATATATATATATATATATATATATATATAATAATATATATATAATGATATATATATATATACATATATATATATATATATATATTAATATATATATAATGTATATATAATAATTATTATATATACTTATATAAATTTTGATTATATCTATATACTATTTAAAAGAAGTTGCCAACGTCGATTCATTCTTCTATGCATATACAGGATGTTCCAATAATACTTGTACAAAGTGAAAGTGTGGGTATCCCGACCCACACAATTATAGCTTATCCCATGCACATATGTCCGGAAATGCGTGGCTGGGGAGCTATGCTTATGATGGGTTGCACCTTGAGCAGGTCGGGGTTATAGATATGATGTACTCAGCCAACTAATCAGAAATCGTAGCTGTTGATGGTCATTGGAACTGTAAGTGGCAATTGCGTAGTAATAGAAGAAGACTTTCAAGGCATGTTGGTATCATTTTTTGGTTATTATGTTTAGATGTTTCCGTATCATTATTGAGGTTACGATGATGATTTTTTTGGTATAATTATTTACGCTATTATTGTGATTCCCCATATTCTTGTTGCGGTCATTACTAATACTGCATTTTTTTTAGGTCAAGTCAACAATAAATGAACACCCTCACTAAGGTGACTTTAATTTTACAGAAGGGGTTACGCGTACTCTCTTGTTGTTTATGTTTTCTGTCAGTGAGTCTTGTACATCAGTTCAGTCCATAGTGAGTTTAAACCATGGCATGATACTTCTATCGTGAACATGCAGACATGATCTCCATGAACGGTCACTGCTAATGGTAGGGCTGCGCAGCTGTATCAGAGAACGTTCACTGAAAGATAGTATCAGCCGAATCATCAAACATTTATCACAGTATTCCGACAAGTCACGGAGATAGAATGAATGGTACCGCGAATCGCCAACCGTAGGTAGGTCTAGACCAGATCGCACAACCGTCCTCGAAATACGTGGCCGACGACCCTAGTACCAGCGCACGACAATTGGCTGCAGCATTTCCTGCAAGGCAAAGCACCATATGAAGGATATTTCATGAGCACTGCTCGTATCCTGTATCCTTGTTGTCTTCAACGTGTGTAGGGTCTGCCAACTGATGATTATTCTACGTAGACCGCGTTGGAATAATGAGAAGGAGAGAAACTTCTTTCTCGTAAGAGAGGTTGCTTTATCTATTCAAAATTTATATTCTTGAATGGAGGGTGGTGACCAAGCGGAATTAGGGAAAACAGTGGGCAGGTCTTTCTGTCCAAGGTTTTGTCTGAAGGAGATATATCCGGTGAACGTATTTGAAATATGGTGTTATTTGGGTATAAAGAGATTGCTCCTTTGATTAATTTATTATGGATGCGTTTAATGATAGGAGTGCTTAGATGTTGAGGGAGAGAAGTATTAGTAAATGATTTGATGTAGTTATGTTGTATAAAGCGAATTTTTCATCCGCCTTTGAAGTAGGGCGTGTTAGAATTGGTGGTGATGTAGTGTGTGGTTGTGAAAAGCGGATTTAAACAATATCAGTGACAACCAATCATGTCCAGGTGTATCTGAGGGACAAATTTTTTGGATTCTGTTCGAACTTGATGGTGGTTGTAATATTGCTGCCTCAGTGCCTTGTTTTCGAGTTTCCTTCTAACTATATATCATTACTGTGATATTAGTAAGCCCAACAAAGTGATGCGTAATTTAGGAGGAGCGGATATATTGTTATTAGCTATTGCCAATGATTCTTGTTTTGTCCAAGAGTTTTTTCCTGTATACTAATATATTATATATATTATTAATATATATATATATAATATATATATATTAATTATATATATATATATATATATATATATATATATAATATAATATATATATAATAATATTAATAAAAGGGTTTATTATTAGTATAATATATATATATAAAATTAATATATATATTATATATATATAATATATATCTATATATATCTATATATATATATATATATATTATATATATATATATATATATTAATAAAAATATAATATTTTATATATCTATATATATAATATAAGATATATATACTCGATTTTCTTGTTGTTCTGTCGCCGCTGAACTATCTATTTATC
>JABUQX010041594.1:0-19312 GCA_015478945.1 Trachelipus rathkii
AAAACATTATAATAGCAGATAGTTACAATCGCGTGAAAGGAATACTCATTAATTTGGAGAATCTAACTGGTATATTTTTCAGATAAGAAATGTAAAAAAATAAAATAAATAATTAAAAAAAACATTTGTTAATAATTATTAGTATAAATTTAATGTACATAGAACAGATGATGGCACTGCCATTTTAATTCATTGGTTAACTTACGTTAAAATATATATATTAGATATTTTATTAATAATTTATTGCTATTTATTTTTTCTATCATAAAAGAATACCTAAACCAATGGGTATATATTATATCTATCTACTCTACCGTGAGCACCGATGCAAGGAGTCGGGGTCTACCTTCGCCTTTATAATCACCGGGAATACTCGTGAGGTAGGTACTTAATTCGCCTACTTCCGGGGAGGGTTCCGGAACCTTCCCGCTCTTAAATTGGATATTTATCAGTAAGTGTCGAGCGTCGCAGGTGTGTCTCGCCTTCCTGCGTGCAATCGCCATACTTCTGGTGATGATATTAAGGGAAAACGCCCCAAAATCCTAATATAGTAAGTTACCCGCCGGCTCGAGCCCCCTACATTGCTGTGTAATACCTTATATAACAAATATAAAATAAAAATAATATATATATAATAAGATATAATTATATAATATTAATAATAATATATATTATATAATAATAATATATTATTATATATAATATATATATATATATATATCTATTATATATATATATAATTTATAATATATATATATATATATTATATTATATATACTATATATAATATTTATTATAAATTAATAATAAATATATATATATATATATAAATTATATATTCTATTATAATACCTATATAATAAATATATATATTTATAAATGTCCCTGCTTACCTAAAAAGTTAAGGCCAATATTATTTTTATAATTATAATTTTTAATTATTATTTTAATATATATAATATTATATTACTTTTCCTAACTAACATTTTAAAAGAAAAGGTACTTTATAACAAAAAAATGTATAATTCCTTATTTCGCTAGTAATTAATAGCTATTGTAGTTATAGTGAGAAGATATTAAGGATCGATGTATTAGTATATTAGGTTTTAAACAATATATAAAATCTACCACATACATTAATTAAAATATATCTATAATATATAATTATAATATATACTATAATAATAATATATATATATATATTATATCTATATATATATATTAATATAATATTTACTATATATATAATATATATATATAATATATATATATATTATATATATATCTTATATATATAATATATCAATTAAAAATATATATTTATAATATTATTATATATAATATATTAATATTATAATACTATTATAATATTAGCAACATCCATAATATCTTTATTGTTCAATATACCATTTAAATTTATTAATAATAGTAAGTAACAATTTATTTATATACGTTCAGGCGTCAGTTAGTATAGGGCGCTTAAAAAATTAATTATAGGAACCTTAATCCCAGTGCTCCTATGAAAACACCTATATACTACCTGTAAATCTTTTTAACCTGACCTTGACTTTTTTTAGGCCTTAGTATCATATATTATATTTGACCTTGCCCTTTTTTATACCTACGACTACACCGACCCTTTGGTTTCCTCATGATCATAATTTTGGGCCCAGCGGTATTTTGTGATGTTGTGAGTCCTATCTTTAGGGTACTTAAGCTTTTTATGATTACTTAAACTCATTGTTATGACTCACATATGAATATTTATCGTGATCCTGAGCTAGCTATAATATATACTAAATGGTATTCAATATATTTTGAGTGATGAGCCTACGCCAATTTTATTATGCTCACCAAACTCGTAGGCCCACCCGTCACTAATAATGATCTGATTCTTGTATATATACTTGTGACACGCATGTTAATGGATCTATACCTAATTAGAACTACCTTAACTACACACTATACACAACCACACACCCTAAACAACAACACACTACACCCACTCAACTCCTCAACAACATTCTTACAACCATATACTACTAATACACTTATATACATACTTATGCACTAGATGTAAATACTTTAACACTCTACCCTACACAAATAGTATAACTTATGCACTTCAACATTTTAACAATCTAATACACATCTGTAAACAAAAACAACACGGCCCTAAATATCTTTGAGGCTTTTTAACCTGGAGATATATTTGAACCTCATACACTAAAATAATTTTGTGACCACCTTTAATAGCGTGAGGCTTAGCCCTTAATATATTTTTGAGTATGTCTTTAACTACTATATATATTTATTTGTCCTTATGACCTTTATTCATTTACTCACACAGCTATGAAGCATACAATGGGTCAATATTTGACTCACCTCACGTATATTTTTTAGTCTACTTCACTTAGGGACATCTACACCTTTTATTATTTATGATAGTCTAGGATTTCTCCTTTGTTCCTGGAAAATTTCTGAGACTTGATAACGCTTGGCCATATACATGGGTCATTTTGTACCCATCGACTAATTATTTATTTTTAGGCAAAACATCTAGTATTATGTCCCCCGTTATCACACATATATTTCGTTACCTAATATATGAAAACGTTTATAGTATTCATTTTAAGTGGAGATAGTCACTCTATATATTGTTTCAGAATATGAATGTATTTCTTCTTTATTTCTGATTGCTGTCTTCTAGTTTTGCACGATAGACAAAGGATATGAATAAATTATGCATGCACTATTATATATCTGATGTGGCTCACTCATTTATAGCTACGTTGCTTATGGCGACGAGTTATGCAATCTCTGAGAAGTAGACATAGTGAAGTGAGTAGTTCCAACCTAAGAGTGCACATAATAAACTGTAGTAGCTCAGCAACTTTATTTTCAAAAGCCTTTTTAAGCCTCCCCTGACCTAGATAGCCATCTAATAATGGGTATGTCTATCACTCACCTAGGTATAAGGTATGATGTAGGAATACGATTGGTGTACTTTTAATACAATTATTATTAAATGCTTTCTACTACGAGTTAGTATTTTTATATAAACTTATAAATCAGACAGAATATATATCTGAAGAGCTACACATTTGATACAGTGATACTGCTAAACGTATATCAGAAGTCACGTAGACTAAGTTGAGTCACCTACGTACGCGTAAATTACCTCAGCTCAGGTTATGCGCCCGCAGGTACCAATATATACCTATATACTATATATATATATATATATAATATATATTATATATATATAACTATATATATATATATATTATATATATATATATATATATATGAGAGAGAGCCGCCTGCAGTGTCGAGCGGCAAGTAGAAGCATATATAATATTACGCCTAAACCGTCATCATGTCATAGTTCGATGTGACGTTTCATACGCAGACGCAATAATTACCTATATATATATATATATATATATATAATAGATCGCGACTCACAGAAAAATTGTTATATCAATGTAAACTATAATTTATTCAAAAATTTCTTTTCAAATATAATTATATTTCTATATATACATTTTTTAAAACTTAACTAATTGGTAATAAAAATACTTATTATATTAAACACCAATATACTTTTATAATACTTAAATAAGTTCTCAGTAAATCAGTAAAATCAATAGAGGTGTTATACTTTAACACATAGGGATTCAAGTATGCTTTGTGTTATTACTCACTGTTAATTAAACTGTCACTTAAATATCACTAGCTTTATATTACTGCTTTTATACTTCAGAGTCTAGCTTATTCAATACTCACTGCTTTTTAATCATATACATTAACAAATAATAAGCAGTATATTAATAATATTACAGTATATAAATCAATATAGTAATGAGGTGTTAATACTAATTTGAAAGATAAGGTTATAGTAATGCTATTGTTTTAATTAGCTTTACTGTTATTAATAACTCATATTTAGTAGTGTTACTATTCTTTTCACCAGATGTTTTACAATTTTACAAGCTTATTTATTTACTGCTTATTATTGTGCTGACTAATTTTTATTTACTAACGAGATATCTTTAAACAGATGATAAAATTACAGTAAATAAATAGAGGTGTTACACACTACTATAAGGGAATATTAGTAAATGCTTTTTGTTTATTAACTAGCTTATATCATGTTTAAATCAATTACATAATATTTTAAATCTGCTAACCACACAGAGCCGATAGTAACGCCATTAAGCTTTGAATGATAACCAGATTTAAAATACTGTCATTTAGATTCATGGACGTAACACCTTAATAATCATGCATAGTTCCCTGTTCAGTTATTGCATTTAAAAATCAATTACAGCCTTTAGGCATCAAGAAACTTGTATGACTTTTTTATGTGGGACACTTTTTTCAAAAAAATTATATACTATTTACTGTGTTTGTATGTTATAATCAATTTGTACTTTTATTATTTATGTATAATTTATACTTTTTTATTAAATATGTAAGATGTACGAATAAATAAAAATATCAACTCTACAGTAGATATTTCTGTATATATATAACATTTATTATTTTATTAACATAATTTGTTACAATAATAAATTTTTAATTATAAAAAACAATGTATTATTTTATTATAATTTAACTTTTAAAAATATATAAATTTTACTGTGTTTGAATATTCATTATTCATTAAACGAGTGTTAGAGATTGTGCGAGGATAATTAGTATATGAGTAATCGGTATCGAAGCTCATAGCTTACGAGTGATCTTGTGAGCTTGTTTCTTATATCAGAGTGTGAAGATATAATGAATAGTTATATACCTTGCATATTTCGTAATGTTAACCTATTTTAAAAGGAAAATGGCATGAGATCTCTTATATTGAAACAAACCCTGTTTAAGATAATATAATGGTGTTATGTTTGTTCGAACAATGGGAAGTATGAGTGACCAATATAGGATAATAAAACATAGGAGTTTAAATCAAAAAAGTATGTGATTCATTTTCAATATGTGTCACAGAGAGTAATGAAAAATAATTTTTTTATAGATGTAACATTAGATTGAGAATTTAAAACTAATAAACGATGGTCATACTACATATATAATATATAGAGTGATGTAAAATATAATTAAATAAAATGATTCATTACAATATTATATTAATATTAGCACAAAATGCTAATTATTAGAAACTAGCAGTATAAAATAACGTTCTACCGTTTTATATTACTCGCCAATCTAAAAATATCTATCGTCAGTGTTTATTTCATATATATAGTATATTTATTTCTATATACACCGCAGCATATGCGAATATGTTTCTTATAACAACAATACTCAGTAAATTTACTGTTGTTATTGGAGACAGAAGGATCACAATATGTTACAACTTAATGTACTTATAGGCAAACTACTATCAAAAATGTTTCTACTTAAATATATATTAAAATGAGTATTATTAAATAAAGTTATATAAAACTCGACTAAATGTGTATGTTATCTATATTCTTGATCTTCCTATTATTGGTGTTTTTTTAGTAGTGTGTAGTTGCAGTGTCGCTAATAAGTTAAGGTTCCGATTATTAAACTTATGTGTAGCGATGTGAGGAGTTTGCTAGGTTTAGCTTACCGTACCAAAATTCTTCCCAATGGGATAGAACGTGTAGTGATTATAGTGTTAAGATCATCATCGAAAATCACTTAACTATGAGTAGACAATCTAGTCTTAACTTTAGACTTACACATAGTATCTTAACTAACTAAACCTAACCTATATGGATAACCCATAACATAACTAACCTAACCTATATTGTAAGGAAACCTAATACGAAATCTCCTCATATGAAACAATACAGGAAAAGAAGGGAAGAAGAGTAGAGAATGAGAATGTGAGGTGAATATAAACTTCTACTCAGTTGTGTTCTCATGTTCACATCATCGTGTCTTTTCAATATCTTCTATCATCCAGCTTCTAGGATAGTATAGTTTCACTTTAAACAGTACCTTAATAGTACAAGTAAATATATACAACACTAATTAGTCGTTATTAATAGAAAATAATCATATATATAAAAACTATCTATCCCTATAAACAAAACATAAAAAATAATTTACTAGATAAAATAAATAAAAAAGATAAAGTTACTATAACTCAATGAGAGAGGAGTAATAGGGGTAATTTCTACTTATAACCATTACTTACTATTCACTCAGTTATATAACGTCATCCTACTGATAAAATAATAGATGTTATGTCCCAATATGAGAAGGTTGCCTTGTAACTTTACATAATATATGAGTATTAGAGAAAGATTGAAGTTATATAATAATAATAATACAGCATCTTATATATAAATATATATATGTAACGAGAAATTTCTAAGACTCTAATCCTAACTATAAATTTCTTATATTTACAACGATATTCTGTAGTAAGATAATTAGTGCTTCTTTTTTATTGTTTAAATTTAATAGGATTGCAATCACTCCATAATGCGCAACACACTGAATAATCTACACATATCAATCTACAGTTTCATCTTCACAAAACGCCCATATATCGAAATGCCCAAGAAACTCTCACTTATGAAGGCAAAGTCTACTAAATGCATAGAGACATTGATTATTTTTCTGAAATCACTCGATGTTGATCACATAACGACAAACTCAACCACAGATCGCATCCACACGGATATTAACATAATATTCTATCGATATATTTGTAACGAATTCCATTATCTTTCAGCTAGCCTCTACTATATAGTTATATGATCTAAAAGTTATGAATACTCACAGAATTAACCTAAAATAATACGAAGTCAGAAGTGTATTAAACAGATAATATTATAAATTCAGACTCACATTAACTAATCACATTATAGAAAAACTAGTCTCACATCTTATAACAGATGCTCAAATATATATAATCAAAAATTGATAAGATCTTATAAAGACTTGCACCTACATATATATCCATCCTCTATAAACGTTATCTACTCGAGCTTAAACTACGAGAGATAATATTGTAATAATATTTTCTAAGTGAATATAATAACTTGAATGAGTGTAATAAATTGTATATATAAAATTTAAAAATATTCTACATAAGAGTGAAGATACTACTATTATAGAGTGCGTAAAATTCAAGGAAATAGCTTTAATTAATATATTTTAATAAGAAAATTAACTTTGAATTAAAATAGTCAAGGAGTACACGAATCCGTATATTGAGATTAGATGAAAATTAAGTTTCAAGGATAAAAATATTTGGATTTGATTAGCTTGAATATTATACTCTCCGTAACTGGAAAAGAAAGGCCTGTATATAATAAGGAATGGTAAAGTAATAAAACAAGAACTTAGATCTATTATATTTCCCTATTAACTTTATTATCTTAAATTAACCTAAAAACTATAAAGCAGACTTTAAATAATTTATCTATACATATGACACTATAGATCCATGATTACAAGTATCCATATTCAGTGGATACTATTATTTAGCTACAATCAGATTATCATTTTTAAAAGCGCGTTAAACACCTTGAGCGAAGAGACCGTAATAAGAAAACACTTTGCATAATATGTTTTGCGGGAGTTGGATTAGGTGTGAGATAGTTTAGTCTGATATTGAGGTGACTCAATCTATTTATTGTGTTGCGATTGCGCTATTCCGCAAATTATAGTTTGAAAAAGTGGCTGAGAATGTTTGGTGCTTTGAAGTACGACAATTTTAATTTAATTGCATTATTATCTCCTATTCATAAGCTCATAAAAATGTTGTTAATACCTTTATATATCTTTGCAAATTGGGGGTTAAACATAACTCAATTAAATTTCATTCTGGTTTAAACTTGTTTCAAACTAGTTTCAAATACGTAACGTTACAAGTTGATACAGGGTTTTACGAATGAGACCTGGTCCTGTTGAGTTATCAAGTCTGTTAACATTGCAGTCCTCAACACTGTAGTATTGCCTGAATGTTGAGTCCTCATCCGCCCCCCCCCTCCCAACTTTTGGGTTCTGTTTTTAATTTTATTTTTTTTTTAGAGAGCTCTCGAAATAATTTTATCTTATTGCTATTATTAAATTACTAAAATGTATCGTTTTGTGACGAAAACGAAAAGTTGTAAAACTATCTCCATATTAGGCAAATCACCCTTCAAACTACTTATCATTCGGTGCATAGGGATATTTCCGTTATTTCTTAATCGAGGTTAGAATAGAATAGTGAATACTGTTTATGAATCAGGCAACAGCATTTGGTCAAAATCTCGAAGATAGAAATTATTCAAGGCATCTATCTTATAATGCTCTACAATTATCCCCCATTTAACATATAGCTTAAAGCTGCTTCATATAATATACTGAGAAAATAGGTTATCGTTACTAAAAACTCAAGTTATGTCAATAAAATAAGATAAACACTAACTTAAAGTGATTAATTACAGCCTATCAGAAAGCAGCAGTTAGCAAGATGAAGAAACATAATGGAGTGTAGACAGGATCCGCACTTGTGTCTCCCTGTGTGTGATAGAAAGAGTGAATGAAGGGCGTGCCGCCAGAAAGAAAGACGCGTTAAATGAAGTAAACAGAATAGGCTTCAACAGCCAGTAGAAGAAATCTGTCTGGTAGAGGAAATGCATTGCGAGAGCGTTAGTTGTACACACTATTACCAGCCATGTTATTCCATGGTAACGACTTGTTGTTTTTCATGTGTGAGTGGCATACACTAAGGTTTTGCTTTTAACAGGTATCACAATGCGAAATGCAAATTGCACAAAACAAAAATGCGAAGCAGTGGATTAAACTAACTCTTCGTTAGGAAAAGATATTCTCACAGGCCACATAGTTGTCACTTCCCTCCGACCAAGCATTTTGGAAACTGCCTTACATTCTTCAAAGGAACTAATTCTCGATGTATAGAGACACGAATTCGAATTATTAAATCCTCATGTACATCCCCTTAAAAACTCGTGTTAATTAAAGTATTAATTTTTTGTCGCGTATTCAAAGTCAGTGAAAGCTCATTAATCTTTTATTTCATATTTAAAGGTCAATAGTTGCGGTTGCGACTTGCTGTTTAGAACGAATCGCAACTTGTGATTTTCCGCTTAATTGAGTCTTGCGGTTGTGAATCCACAATTTATTTCTTAGGCTAAGACTCCGCCTCGGAATTAGCGCACGTAATTGCCGTAAGTTAAGCACTTGAGTGGAACTCAAATTACACTCCTATTTGAGCTTTGCGTGTCTCAAATCAGCTAAAATAGTATAGAGCTTTCTCCATTATGATAATTAAATTTTTTACATGAAACGTAATTCTCTAAAATAGATTATATTGATTGGTTATAGAAAATACTTATAGTAAATAAAATTTATTTATAAGTCAATTCTAATATTAACTTCAAGTTGTATAAATTTATAATAGCTTAGTATATGTTTGTTCGTCAAATATATTTTTATAAATAGGTAACTACTCACATTAAACATAATAATACATAATTATATATTGGATATAGAGATTTGAAAGTGCCTTAAAATAATGTAGAAATTTTAAAAGGTTACCGAGAAGTTTACCGGAAGCTGACCTCTTGAGGTGAGTAATGTGAGTATATATTATGACATAAGTTACTTAACGCCCACTTACGGACGAACTAGTTAACGAAGTGACTCGGATAAATATCACAATTCTGCGTTCCACAACGTAGAAGCATCTATGAGCGAGAGTAAATATAATGCTGTGTTTGCATAGAGAGGAGCGAAGTGGATTTCCCTTTGCTCTTGTTAAACCCTCATACTCTAATGCTACGGAGCCGCGAAAATGAGCAGTTGCACGGCTAGTTATGGAGTATATGGTTTAGGTTTAGTGTCATTAGCATCAGCGATAACGTGGAATAACTATATGGTGTAAAGAGACATTTATTCTTTTTTTGAATTTTTCGCCCACTCATAAGAAGAGCAATCAGTATACTTGTAGCACTTTAAATACTTCATTTAATTAAAAATATATTACATATGAGTATATATGCTTTATCTTCCTATATATATATATAAAATCTACAGATATAAAACTTATATTAATATAGTTTACATACTTATGTCCATTCTTGCGCATAAATATCTATATATATGATGTGGACCTAGAACACACCTCCATCTATACTAATGAAAAAAAAGAATAAAATCAAAATAAAATAAGATAATTACAAAGTAATTATGAAAAATGATAAAGGTATGTTTATAATAATAGACTATGTATAATGAACGTAATTCATTACTAGAGTAACAGATAGATAATAGTTATATAGCTTATTAATAGTAAATAACGGTGATATATGTAAAAAAATCTATACCCGGGTATGAGTATCTCTTAACTAATTGAGAAATAGTTTTTATAAAAAGTAAGCATACAAATATATACTAATATATCGACCATAATAATAATTGGTTATATACGTGTAGTTATATATAAAATAAAGTTATAATATAAAGTTATTAATAATAATAAGTATATTATTATAATATAAATGGTATAAAATATAGTAAATAATAATAACTAAAAAAGGGGATTATAATAGCTAAACTCAGTATAGATATATATATAATCACAATATAAAATTATATATCAGATATGAGAGTATTCAATATATATATATACTATCCTGTATATAATATATATATACATCACTAGCAATAAATTAAATATTAATTTAGTCAAAAAAATATATATAGCTTATACTTAAAATATACATAAGGGAAATAAAATATAATACATATAATACATAGTATTATATATATGAGAAAAGGGCTGAAGTTTAAAAAACCTAAAAGTTATTTATAATTTATATAAAAAAAAGTAAGTATTAGAAATTATAGAGAAGTCCTATGAAAGTATGTCGCAGCAACGAAAGTTAAAGTAAAATGAACTCACTAACATATTTGAGTCCATATATCTTTAATTTTTTTACACTTTTTTTTTGTAAAAATAAACACGAAAAAAAGAAAAAAATTAATATTTCTGAAAAAAGCCTCACTGATTTTATATATATATTACATATAATTAGTGAGTAGAGTAGAATTAGTAAACTATACTATTTATATATTTATATATAAAATAATACTATCTATATATCTAACGTCTTCAAAAAAATTTTGTAACATTCATCTATTACTATATATATATATATATATATATATATATATATATAATATATTATATATATATATATATATATATATATAACTATATATATATATATACGGTATCTATATAGCGTTAGAAGTTACTTAACGCCCACACGGAACGGGAGGTCGGATCCAAATAAAATTTCTTTCACCCAGGTAGTTGGTAATGTACTAAATAAAAATTTCCTAAAAACCGCGGATTTTTTATTTTACCTATGTTCTAGGAGGACGACAATTAGTGCTTCAGGGGTAATTGGTAAGAATACGATCAAATACAACGGTTTCATAATTAGAGGGAAAATGTAATTAAGCTGATAATCTCTTATTTATTTTCGTGCGCCATTAAAATCTTGTTTATTTGTTGAAGTCAATTATTAATAATAATAGCAAAAGCAGTAAAAAATGCTAGAAAAATGAAAATTAATTATATATATAATATAGATCGTTAAAGAAAATTTTATTCATATTAATATATCAAAAATCTATATATATTTCTGGCTATTATTTGTCGTAAGAAGTTAGTAAGAATATGTTAAGTTGAAACCTTAATTAATTAAATATAAGTGATAAAGTGATATTAAAACTTAGTTAGTAATTCATATAGTAGTATATAGTAGTTATTGCATCTATAATAACTAATATACTATAAAGAATATTAATCATATATAATAATATATATTTATATATATATATATTACTATTTGAGTAAAATATTATTATATATATAAAATCTATATCTGGAAAAAGGTCATATATTTTTATATTAATATAAGATATATAATATATATACTATATATATAGTATATAGTATATATATATAACAATATATATACTGTTATATATACCTATATACTATATATTATACAATATATAATATATATAATATATAAATATATATATATATATTATGATACTATTACTATATAATACTATATTATTATTATATACTATATATTTATTACAACGTATATCTATTATTAAACGTTATTCTCTTTGAGATTGAAGTATATTTATACTTAGTTGATAATAGGTACTAGTTAACCAATGAAATGCGTTAATCACTTAATATATTAAATATATATAAAGTAATAGGTATGAAAGGTTAATATATGAACGTATTTCGGGGTGGTTAATAAGTGAAGGGACATGCTCAGAATTATCCTTATTTTTGAGGAAATTAATTTCCTTTTCAAAACGTGTAAGTTGCATATACCTAATCCAACAAAACATATCACACAGTGTGATCAGCATGCATCAACCTAAATTACCTAAATTTAATAGATAATTAGTTACTTTAATCAACTTCAAATTAAGAAAAATTTTCAATGTCTAAAGCATCATTTTTAACACTATTAGCCATATTTTAGTGTACAAAGGACTTAAGCTTGCACTCTAGGGAAGGCTCAACAATTCATGTATAGGACATTTTTTTGAAAAAAATTTTAATAGCTGAATTTTTAAAAATGATATAAGTTTGGTCAAGAAATCATCAGGATTACTGTAGGTATCAGTGTACCTGAAATATACCGGCAACTTAAATATAGAAAATAGCTTATGTTTGGCTAGTTCAATATCTTTAAGAAATTTTTTAATCAATTTAGACTTACATTTAGGGTTATTTGTTAACGTCCAGGAAAGTACCACCTGGACATCTATTACCAAATTTACAAATTTAAACAAAATATCTTCAAAGAAAGGTCATATCCAAGGCAAGCACTTAAATGCAAGCACAAAAGCCATAAGCTTAGAGCAAGGAATGCTTAACTCTTTCAAAGGATTCATTTTAGCCTTCTTAGAAATGACTAATTCAGAAATGTTATCACAACATGCATACACAATAAATCCATAAGAAGTTTTTGAACTATCACAAAACAATGCAAAGCCATAAACATTGTCCTTGTTAAGGATCATTCTTCTAAAAAATCAGAAGCTTTTTAAGAGAAGAAGCAACCCTTTTCCACTCAGATATAAGAAGAACCTTACACTTTACTATTAAAATTCATTTGCCACTTATCTGCCACCTCAAACAAGAAGTTTATCAAGATCATTTAAATCTTATACAATCCATCATTATCTTACTGAGGTAGCCACTCTGGTATCATTTGCAAACTTAGGAAACCTTCACCTTTAAGTCCCTGCGTCTAATCATTTATATATATATCAGGAACACTGGTCATGAATGCAAATAAAAAAAAAATAAAAAAAAAAAAAAAAAAAAAGTTGCAAGTGGTGTTTTTTAATTTTAGCCATTATTTTTTTACAACAATTTGAGAGATTTTAAAAATTATTAATATGCAATAATAAACAACTATATGCTTCAATAATTAGTGAGTCTAGGTTGCATTTATCAAGATTTGCACTGGATGATACCTTTTAAATATTTGAAATAAATGACTGAAAAAAAATTAACTATTAATTAAATATAAAAACAATTATATACTTCCACATTTATCTCTTCTTGTTCATTTATTCAGTCCTTGTTAAAAGAAATTAAACAAAAGGATATAAATATTATAAAGCTTAATAATGACAATGAGGTGGACTCCCACATTCTTGAGTTTCATAAGGATAAGTTGTGTAGGCAAATTCAGTATCAGTGCTTAATTAAATTAAAATTAAATGAATTTAGATCAAATGTGGTTCAAAATGCAACCCCTCAAATAAAGTTTTTGCACTCATTAGGTGAATTCTATACCTAGAACTATAGATTGTAATTTCTTTGAAGGTCAAAATTTCAAACACGATCCTTCCCAGGATACTTATTCAAATTTTAAAAATTCAATCCTTAGAGTAGGGTGGGCTGAAAATCCTCAAACAAAAACACACCCAGCCTAGTACCTGGCTTTTGTTGTAAAAACAACATTTATGAAGAAAAAAATTTGTGGTCACCATTTTTAGTCGACTCACATCATGTTAAGTCTCATTATTCAAAAAATCCGAAATTTGTTCATGTCATGTGTATAAAAATGACCATAACTTTTGTTCTAATCATGCTTCAAACAAAATTTTTACAATGATAGGGTTGTAGAATTTATTTTTAGCTTTTTGTGATATCACACTTTTTTTTCATAGACTTTCATTTTTAAAAGAGTTTTTACAGATATATACAGTTATTTTTTTCATTTTTATAATTTTTATCAAATTTTCAGAAAATATAACTTAAAACTATTAATCCTCTTATCTAGTATATATACCTAGTTATTCTTAGTAAATACCTAAATTTTGAGTTATGACTACAAGAATCTACAAATAAGCTATCTTACTGGATGATTTATAAGCCAATCCAAAAGAATTTACACCGAGGAAGACTTCCAACTTTAAAGCAATGAATTGGATTTTATATATATATATAGCTAACCTCTATTTTGAGATTTCCAACAAAGAAGTATTTTAAGGGAAGTAACTGAGACATAATTAATTTATGGGTAAAAACAAGTTTAAGTCCTATATCTTTCACCCAGCTATTAAAAATGCAGATTAAATACATCCTAAAACAATTTTATCAAACTTGTGAATTATTTTAAGAAAAAACGAGGTCCAAATTTCAAATTGGATGCATCAAAGTTTATAAGAATACTTCAAACAAACTATTTGATATTATTATATTTATATATATATACCTATAATATATATACTATATATACATAATATATATTATATATATATATATATATATATCATATATATATATATTATAACTATATATATATATATATAATATTATATATATATATATATTATATATATTATATATATATATATATCGTATATATATATATACTAATAATAACCTATATATATATAGTGATGGGACGATTATCGAAATTTGCCGATGACGATGACTATTGACGATTAGAGCAAATTTCACCGATGACGATGACGATGACGACGATGACTGATTAATTGAAAAAAACTATTTTTAAAATTTCTCTCCTCTCTCTCTATATATATATATATATATACTATTATATATATAATAATATATATATATATATATATATATATAATATATTATTAATATATATATATATATTATATATATATATATATAATATATATATATTATTAGTGTTACTATCATTTTAGTCCGATACCAATACCGATACAAGTACCCACAATTTTTTCACTACCGATACCGATGCCGCCGATACCAAAATTTTTGCCGATACCCGATACCGATACCGATACTTTTACTCCTATAAATATGGCCTAATATATATATATATATATATATATATATTATATATATATTATTATATATTATATATATATAATATTATATAGCCTTTTTTTTTTTTGTATTTCGTATATTTACGAAACGTAAGAAAATGCTCGAGTTTGCGTTCGTTTTTTGTCAAACTTTCCCAAAAATCGCAAGAAATGCTCACCAAAATAAGGAATTTCCTTATTCTGTAAGTTGCTATTTCCCGTGCTTGCCGAATCTAAGCACGTTCTTACGAAAAATGTAACAAAACAGATGGCGGCTTGGTGTCCCTGATTGGTGAATGTTTCATCTCATATAAATCAGCTTTAAAAATCTATTTCTTCCAACTGGATAAACTCGCCATCAAAAATAGTTTGATCCATTATTAGTAATCAAAAATATTTGTTATTTTTTTTTTTCTGTTTATATTTTAATCACTTAATCATCACAATAGCTGATTCCAATTATTTTAAAAACAAAAGTAAACCAAGCACGAAATCGCGGTCGTTTAAACACAGGGTTCCATGAATTTTAAAATTTGCAATTCCCATGACTATCCTGGCCAAAAATTCGCAAATTTTCCCGTGACCAGCGAGTTCGTTATTTTTGCCGTATAAAATATCTTTTAATCATTATTGCAGCCTATTTACTCAGTTCATACATTAAATTATTGAAAATTTACTTTAAAAATTGTTCATCATCATGGATGAATTTAAAAATATTTTTTTTTTAGTAATCGATCTATACCTTCCCCATAACCGTCCAACGCACTTTTTTTTATTTTTTCCAAAAGTAAACAGTTTTATTTATCAAAAAAGGAAAATAAATTAAGCTTCATTAATAGCCTAGGTGAATACGTCCACCGTGATCACAAAAAGTTCTAAATGGGGAGATTTAGGTTAGCTTTTTCTTCTCAAGCATCTGAATTTTTGATTTTATAGCGTCTTTTCTGTCAAAGCTTTGTTTTAATATCTTTCTTAGCTTTATTCATCGATCTGTATGATAATTTTTTTTTTTTTTTTTAGCATGTTAATTTTTATATGTTGTACCGACTGGTGAAACATTTTGCCAACATACTTTTAGGGATCGGTTCCATAATGAATACTTTCATAAGATCTTATATCATTGTGCACAGTTCTTTGGAAATCAGACTATGTTCTTTCAGATTCTCTACTAAAATTGCTTTATTTAAACAGAAAACCCTCCTATCCACTTTGCATTTTCCATGGAAATATATCAGTCTATTTAAAAATTTGCCACAATTCCGCATTAACATTGATTCCGGTACTATAGAATACAATAAATTCCATCAAGTCTTTAGAAGGACTGTCACCTTATCCAAAATATTTGAATTTTAATTCAAGGGTAGGAATGAGCTTCACTGCAAAAGTAGAGTGTATTGTGCTTTTGCTTATCAGCAACAGAATCTGTGATTCCGTTATTGGTGTACAAATGCCCCTAGCTAATAAAAAGCAAGTCTTTGTTTCCCTTGTTTGGCTGATGAAAAAATTATACTAGGATCAATGATGAGAGTCCTTGGACAGGCTTGTACTTCAGAGGACATCTTTTCTGTCATTTTGATTATTTTGATTAGCACAGTCTGGCATTCAAGCTTGAATTTTAGGATATCACTTTTCATTCGAAGTACCTTCGTTGGGAAGTTTTTTTTGTTTGAAAATCGAAAGATTAATACCTTTTACATCATGCAAATTGCCTTTGTCATGTAAATTCTAATACAAAAAGCTTAGTTGTTGAAGCAAGGCATTTTACTGGACTTAAAGAATCTTTCCATATATTTAGTACGAAGAACATTGTAACTGTGAACAGGAAGTGGACCAGTGGGTCTGACGTTTGGAACTTCCGTAAAAATGATTCACGTTCTAATAGGAAAGATTTTACAAAAAGCCAGTTTGCATTTTAAAAATACATCTTTGGTTTGAATACAAAACATTTTGTAATCGGTTTGGTGTTGAGAGGTTTTCGGCTGTCAACTGCACAAAAATACAAAAATCCAAAATCACTTCGTCAAACCTATTAAAAAAAAAGAAAAAGAAAAAAAAAAGAAAGTATAAATTTAAAGAAAAAGATAAACAGATTAAGTCATAAGTCACACAGTCTAATACAGTCTAAAAACACATCCATATACCAATCACCTTCAATCGAAAGGATGACCTTGGGACAAACCTCTACGACCAGAATAGGAAGAATAGTAGCTAATAAGCAAACTAAAAATATAAAGAAAAAGGATAGAAGTAGATTTATGGATGTCATTCCTCTCCCATCCTTTTCATTCACTTATCACAAATACATCTCTCACATCTCTCATTCAACAATTATACAGTAAGGAAAAAAAATAATTATCGAAAAATATGTAACTTGGTCCATGGATCATCTCTTCATATGTTTTGAAATTTTAAATTTCCCAGACTTTTTTGGAATTTCCTGACTTTCAGCATATCTTAAAACGCTTACCTGACCTTTCCCTGACTGATTTTTTCCCTGACTTTCCAGAAAGTGTGAACCCTAAAACAGGAAATTACTACTAAGTGAGCATTTCTTATCGAGCTAAGCACAAAATGACATGACAAAAACGAAAACTGTCTAAATTAAAAGCAAAGAAAATACTTAAATTCATTCTATCGCAAACCGCTTTGTATTATTAAAATTTATTAAAAGGATATAGAACTAAAGAAATTAGCCCATGTAAAATATTAGTGGACTTGCTACTTCTATTTATCGCAGCCCACTAATACTTTACTTGGAACTAATTCTGTATTTCTATCTCCTTTAATCAGAAAATTGGCGGTCTAAGTCCCGCATACACAAAGCCTTTCGTTATTTGTCCTGATTGGAAGTTTTTCCATGAACAATCCCCTTTCTCTGAAAATTTTCTAGGTTTAGCCTTTTTTCCCTCTAACGTTTTTTGATAAACTTGTTTACACATTTCTCGATAACACTTATCGCCCTAAACTACTGCATATGATGATCCTACTAAAGTTCCTGTTTATGCTCGCTTCATGCAATTGGACCCCTTCTCCACATGACTTTCACTTTCCAGATTCACACCCAAAAAATATCTTAAACAAAAACTCTTTTTCCACAATGCAAGCTTATATATATGATATTCTTGCCATCGCATGGGCAGTTTCTTTCGAATCAAAATGCATCCCCATGAACTTGAGGTCCCACATCGTTTCTACTAAATATAAATGCTTACTGTTACATCGACTATGTAGGTCAACCTTTCCTAACTAAAAATGCGAGCCTTCAAACGCATGGGCATATTTCCTTTCGAACTATCTCCCCCAACTCTCAACCAGAGAATTTAGCTGTCAGAGATCACTATGACCTCAATAGGCACCGTATATCTCTTCAAAAATTCTCCATTCTTCAAAATACTTATAAGGAAAATCATTCAACCATTCATACAATGTTTGTGATTTTTTTTTATGGGAAAACACTTACGACTAGATTCACATCCTTAATAATTCGTGGCGCTGCTGATTGCTGCAAATACAATGCCTGAATTCGTGTGCAAAAACGAACCACAATGTTCTTGATAGGTTCACTTTTATTTTGCAAAACAATTGAAATCAGCTTGTTGTGATGAAGTCGTCGATTTCGGATAAACAGAAATAAACTAATAACAAATGGTTTATAATTACAAAAAAATTGATCAACTATTGTGATTGAGTTTATCGATTTGAAGAAATTAGATTTAAAGCAGATTTTATTGAATGAAATATTCATCAATTCAAACGGGCCTACCAGGCCTACCACGCCGTAATTTTTTTGGTTTACACATTTTCGTAAGAACGTGCTAAATTCCGCAATCACGGAAATAGCAACCTTATAGAATTAGGGAAATTCCTTAACGTTTGTTAAGCATTTTTTCGATTTTGCGGTTTAACAAAAAACGGAAGCAAACTCGAGCATTTCTTA
>JABUQX010041595.1:0-57500 GCA_015478945.1 Trachelipus rathkii
GATCTACCGTCCAATCCACCTAAAATCGATCCCTGTTTTCGACGCTCGTTGCCGCTGGAGTCGTTAAACCTGTAATATTTACTTTGGTCACTCAACTCTTCGACGTTGAATTGGATACGGCGGTTGTTGGGCATTCGAAAGGAAATAATCTTATTTTCGACGTAATTTTTTAACGCGAATGAGCGAAATAGCGTGTCCCCGAGGTTTTCGAGGAAATACTTTCTGTCTTCCTGGGGAATTTCTATACCCTCGCTACGACTAAATTTTCGGTTAAAGGTATCGAAAGACGATTCGATAGCTTCGAGGGTTTGATAAATCTTGAGGCTAAAATGAGGAGACAAAAGGAAGATACGCGGAGAAAATCGGTACCTCAATTCGATAACTAGATTTCGATATCTTCCGCTCCCCTCGTCCGCGTCTAAAGCTTCAATGTCGTAAGAAGAAAACGCATTATCGGAGGGCGTGGTCGTTTTTTCGCGCTCGAAATAGGATAAGGGTGTCGTCGAACCGTCGAAAATATTTCCTTTCATGAAAACCTTTTCGATCACGACCGTAGCGGAGCGGTGGCGGGGTTGAGACGGTAGCGTGGTCAAAATAACGTAATTTCCTCCCGCTTCGCGTCGATACATCAGAGCGCTTTCGCGTTCGCGCGCGCTTTTACGCGGTTTTGATAATTCTACCTTTCGCCCTTTAACGATCTTCATTCCGCGTTCCAGGTCAACAAGGTGAATTTTATCCGACGGTACGAATTTACTGAATAAAACGTTGACGTTCTTATTACTACTTATACCGCGGGCTTCGTTCGCCACCACGCTCATTTCGCGAATGGGCGGCTCCTGCGGTGGTGAAGATGATGACGATAAGAACGACTTTGGCTGCGTCGGCGACGGATTTTTTTCGCGATCGTATAGGCGCAAAAGTGAACCCAGGCCCAGCAACGAAACTCGGCAATCGAGACAATCCCCGGAATCGCGATGATTTTCGACTCGGTTTCTTCTCGCGCAATCCATGATGGAGGGAGAATTAAGTAACGCGCGTTCTAACTCAATGTGCCAAAAGATTTTCGCGTTGATCTTCTCGGAGCCTCTACGCTTAGTCATTTCGTAAATGATCTCGTATTCTCTAAATTTTTTAAAGGTATCGTGATTAATCTTCGTTCCTGGATCGTGGATTAGGCGAATGCTTCGGAAAGTGTACGAACGACCGCCCGGGGAAAATAGGTTACGAGATCGACTGTGAAAATCCGTTTCCTCTTCCCGGTCCTGATTTTCAATAGGTCGTGGCTTACTATTCCGGGCGGAGGTACAGTCGAATAACTCGATCGAACTATTCCTGAAAGGAGCTTTTTTCTCTTCTAGAAACTCTCGAGGGACAAATCGCTCGACTTCGATCCTGGGTTCGACGTCCGGAAACGCGTTTTCCTCCAAATATCTCTTCGACGCTTTTTCGAGCGTTTCAAACATTCCACTCTCGATTCCCCCATTTTCTTTTTCGCGCAAATATTCTCGAAGAAATGAAGAACTGAACAGGCGATTCGAGACTCGAAATTGTTTAACCATGTACGAGTAAATCAAAAACTCTCTTCTCACGTTTTTATTATAATACGACCCTGAAGAAGAGGGGGAAAAATCTTTGACATCTTTTAAGCAGGTCTGAAAAGGGTCGTAAAAGGCGAATCTTTCCAGCCCGTCCCCCGAATTTACTTTGAAGCACGAAAACGGGTTCAGAATCACCACGGCGTCGATTTTTTGGTAGCTATAATAGTAAAGAGAAAAAATGCCCACCGACCAGCATAGCTTCATAACGAAATCTTTGTCTCGGTCGCTCATTTCGTTAAAGCGAAGGAGGAGGACCGGATTACCCCGAGGCGCGGGTGGTGTCGGTAGTTTTAGCGACTCCCACGCTATTCCAGAACCGTAGGTGTTTTTAACATCGCTCGGACCGCCGATGAACGACACCTTTTGGGCCAGAGAGTCGGTTAAATGAGAGCTTAGAAACTTTTTAACGTCGCATTTGAAGTTGTTTTCCGATAGAAACGCGCGGAAGGTGCCGAACCTTTCGACGTCCGATATAAACACCGAACCCGCCTCTTCGAACCACCCGCTCGATATGAAGCAGAAATCGGAAATGGGGTATAATTTCCCCGGTTCGACGAGGGAGTAGAAAACGTTCGAAGATTCGTTTTCGACGTATTTTTGGTTTTTGAAGAGATGCGCTTTCGAAATTAGGTAGGGGCGTAATTTCACCTCGTCCATCGAGAATTTGTTACGGTATGAATAAAAAGCAGTTATTGATTGATATTTTCGTAAATAATATTAACTTTATTTATTATTCAATATATACTATTAAAACTATATTTTTTTAATTCCAAGAAGAAGAAGATGAAGAAGAAGAAGAAGAACAACAACAATAACAAAGACAACGAAAAAAACAAATACCGACGGTGGGGTTAATGATTGAACAAATTTTTGTAAATCAAGTCCGATCCGTCGACGGATAATTGCGTCTCCCCCCCGTTTTCGTCGAATGTATTATCGTCACTGTCGCCGCCGTCGTCGACGTAGAATCCATCATCGAAATCCATAACGGTTTCCGATCCAGAAATCGTCGATCCACCCCCTCCTCCACTTTCCACCTCCGAACACCTCCCTATTGCTTCTCCGTTATTCGTCTCCTCAACATCGACGAATTGATCGCGATGCTTTCTTCGTTCGGAAGATCTTTTCTCGTCACCGGCGTCGCCCTTGGCGATATCCGTAAATTGCTCTAATAATTTGTTTAAATAAGAACGATTTTCTCTCGTGATTTTTTTGGTCAAATTCGAATTTATAAATTTTACGCGTTCAATTTCATTTAAAAGGAATTTCGTAATTTCCGATCCGAAGTAGTGGTAACGTTGATGCCGAGGACGACTATCGCAACCTCCAACGCCGTTAACCTCGCCGCGCCGGAATTCGCAGAAATTAAATTTATGATTTATCCCTTTTAGAACGAGAACGTGATTACGAGACTTATTTATAAGAATCGGCGGAATCAGGAGTCTATACTCGTATTTGTCCGAAAAATAGAAAAATAGACGGTTTTCAGGGACGTTTTCTCGTTCGTTATTTAAAAAGCATACGCCCTCTACAGGATCAGGGATAAAAGTGCTTTGATCTGAAACGAAGTTTTCGTAACCGTAAAAATCGACTTCTAGGGAACAATTTACGTGCATGAATTTCTTGTCGTCATCTCCGTCTCCGGTCGAACTGCCGCCAAAATCCTCGTCGTTGCGGATTTTTCCGAAATCGTCGAAACGTTTTCGCTGCTCGTCAAATTTCTCTTTATACGTCGTAGGAGAGCTTCCGAGTGGTGGTTTGAGCGTTACCACTCCTCTTTCTTTTCCTCCTCCCTCGGCCGCAGACTTTTTCCTCATCGCCGATTTAGTCATTCGAAGCAAAGAGTTTAGAACGTCGGCGGAATCGACCGAGTTGGCGTTTTTATTTTTCCTTTTAGCGATATTTTTTCGCCTTAGACCAACCCCGCCCCCGCCACCACCACCACCGCCCTTTGCCAAAGAGCTAAACCCTTCGATCAAATCAGCCTCGACGTTGACGAGCTCGTCTACCAGAGGGACGCTGTAATCGATAAAGAACAGGGCGTAATTACCGATGACCGAAAATCGAGATAGCTTGGAGAGGCACCGTCGCGAACGAACTTTGAACAAGAACGAAAGCTCGCGGCAAAGGCAAAATTCCTCGATGCCGTCTTTGATCCTATAGACTCCCTTATTTCCCTTCCAGGCGTCGTTCACCAAGCAATCGGTTTCCGAAGAAAACGACAAGCAATCCGTTTCTCCTCCCTTGATGCAAACCTGAACCTGATAGTCGAGGCGTTTATCGGTGACCCCCTTCATGATTAGGTTTTTGAAAATCGACGTGTCCTGGTAATTCGTTAAAATTATCGACTTGAAGGCGGCGAAAAATAACGGATAGAAACCGTTACCTTTTTCGGCGCAGCCCTCCCGAAGTTTTTTAAAATAACCGTCTATGGTAAACAGTCTCACTTCGTCGCAGCACCGGTAGAGGCGGCGACGGCTCGATGTCGACGAGGAGGGCGATGGCGGGAGGGCCTGAGACGATTCCTTTTCTTCCTCCTTTTCGTTTAAGCCGCCGCCGCCGCCGTCGCTCGCGGAGTAATGAGAATAAAAACATTTGAGGCACGTGACCCTATTGCAAGAGTAACAAATTAAACACGAAAGGGCCTCCAATTCTATCTCGTACGCGAGATTTTCCTCCAAACAATGACAAAAGTCGTACTTCTCTTTCGTCTCGGCGGAAATGAATTCGAACAGGTTTTTGGGGTGAGAAAAATACTCTTTCAGTGCCAACATTTTAACGAAATGAAATATCCCGGAACCTAGCATCGTCGTTTGCAGAGGATTCGGATTCCCTTCCCTTTCCTCTTCCTCCTCTTCTTCTTCTCCCTCGAATTTCTTAATGAATTCGGTAATCTCCTTTTTATTGCACGAACAATCTAAATTTTCCACCCAAGAAAATAGTTTACGTTTCTCATTATCTAAATCGTACTTCTTATCACTATTATTATCGCTATTACGCGAGGACGAACCGAGAGCAGGACTCCTTCTGCAGTCGTAATCGGGGTGTAGCAAATATTTCGCATCGCCTAAAAGTTCGAATAGAGTGTCGCTCGTTACCGGCATGAGATTTGCTTCGGCGGCCATTTCCTTCGATTTCGTTCTTTATAAAATATAAAAAAAGGAATGATAATGATGCTGATTTGCTTCGAAAAAAGAATTCGTCGTAAAGGCGAAATATTTATATTGTTATCGTTAATTCAATCAATATTTACCTACTTATTTTTTTATTTATTTATTTATTTATTGATTATTTAATCATCCTTAGTTTTATAGGATAATCGTGATTCGGTCGTTGAGATATTTATTCGAGTACGCGCTAACCCGATGAAATCAAAACATCTGCTGTTAACTGTTTTATAATAAAAAAGAGATCGCAAAATTTTCTTTTTTTTCGGTTTTTTTAATACCATTATTTTTCATTATTAATGTTAAAGTTTGACAACATCTTTTGGTTAAATGTAAAGATGCGTCGATATATGCATCTGGTTTCTCTGGGACCAAATCAACGTTATTACGTAAGCGTATTATGCCCCAATGTTAAAATTTAAAATAAAAAAAAACTAGATTATTTTTTTAATTTCTATTTTTCACTATTTTTTTATTAGGGTACCCCTAAATTCAAGTTTTCTATGAAAAATTAATTTTGAAGGATAACTAATTTAAGAAAAAATAAATATATATATATATTAATATATATATTATTTATAGTATAGAATATATATAAAGAATAGATTAAATTTTATATGTTTTATAATTTTTTAAAAGTATTAAAGTAGAAGGTATATGAGTCGCAAATTCCAGAAAATATTTTCGACTTAAAAATTTTTTGTGAATAATTTTATTTGAGATTTTTAGATTTTTCTCACTTACTTCGACTTATACTTGGACCTTCGCTTTATCAGTTCCCTTCGAAACGTCACTATAGTCGGGATTGAATTTCGATAGTCTTATACCTAAAAGGTGTCGCGCGATCACGTAAGTTCGTTTTTGGGTTCCCTTCGAAACGTTCACTATAATATAGTGTCACTTACGGGAATGAAAAAGGGTCTGAGCGCGTTCAAATGCATTTTCTAAGCTCGAATATCGTCAAACTCATTATTGAGTCATATATGTGAGCCGGGTGAGGGAACTGGTGTAAGTCGAAGTCTAAGGATCAATTAAAATATTTTCGATTTAACAAATTTTTGTGAATTATTTTCTTTGGGAAATTTTATTTTTTTAGCACTTAGACCTTGGACTTATACTTAGACCTTCGACTTATTAGTTCTTCGAACGTCACTATTCGTTGAAGCGATAGTTTATACCTAAAAGGTGTCGCGCGATCACTTTAGGTCGTTTTTTGGGTTCCCTTCGAAACGTACTAATACTATAGTGTACCACTAGGATCGCGAAAGGCGGCTGAACGCTTCAAATAATCATTTTCTTTATAGCTTAAAACTTATCAGTGCAATCGGGATTAGACGTCAATATACGTTGACACCTGATCGGAACTGATTATAATCGAGGTCCTAAATGCAATTCGAAGAAAATAATTTTACTTGAAAAATTTTTGTGGTGTTATTTTCTTTGGAGAATTTAGCTTTTAGCTATTAAGAACCTTCATCATATACTTAGACCTGTTTTTTACTTAGCTACTTAGACCTTCCGACTTAGCACTTAGACCTTCGATTTAGCATAGACCTTCGACTAGCACTTAGACCTTGATTTAGCACTTAGACCTTCGACTTAGCCTTAGGACTTCCGACTTATTACTTAGACTCGGCTTATACTTAGGACTTCGCGTTATACTAGACTTCGAGCTTTATACTTACCTTCGACTTATACGTTAGACCTTCGTGTATATAGTTCCCTTCGAAACAATCACTATATGGGTCAATGATGGTTTCTTACAGTGGATTACACTCTAAAGCGTAGCGCGAGGACGTTAATGGTCGTGTTTTTAAAGTTCCCTAACGTCACTGATATGATTAGTGTGGCCATATTGAATAGAAAGCGGTTTGAGCTGTTCAAATAAATTTCTTTTAAGCCTCGAACTACTCGTCGGATCCGGATTATGACGTCATATATGACGCCGCTGTAGGGACTGGTCCTAGAGCCAGAGGTTAAAGTCAAATTCGAAAATAAATTTCTACCATGAAAAATTTTTGTGTATAATTTCTTTTGGAATTTTAGGATTTTCGCCCTTTAGACCTTCGATCTTTATCATTTTTCCTTTCGAAACGTCATTATATCCGGTCAAACGATGGGTTTACGCCCTAGAAGGCTATAGCGCGAGACCTTTAGGTCGTCTTTTGAGTTTCCCTTCGAACGCCTTTAATATAGGTGTCGCCTTACGGGAATACGAAAAAGCGGCTGATCGCTTTCAAATACCAGTTACTTCTTAAGCTTAAACTATCGTTAAACCGATTGATGACGTCAATATAGTGACGCCTCAATTCGGGGACTAAAATATCTGAAGGTTTAAGTGCAAATTCCGAAAGATATTTGCGACCTATAAAATTGTCTGTGAATAAGTTTTTTTGAGATTTTTTTTAGATTTTTACGACTTAGACCTCGACTTAAATCAGTTCCGAGGTCACGCAGTTGAAAATATAAAGCCTGTTCAACATGGCAGTCTTTTCACCCTGGGAAATTTACAGTGCGAAATTCTTGGTAATAAGGAACAAGAGATCAAATTTGTGCAAAACCATATCAAAATCGCACTGAAATGGGAACTATACTTGTAATTTTAATAAACATTCCGAGAAAAAAAATACATGTCAATACGTAATGTAAATTTCAAGTCTATAATTCGTTATGTACCTATACGTTAAGGAGTCAACAAAGTTTACTGCTAATTATAAGTTTTTTTTTTTTTAAATTCTGTTGAAAAAAGTTGTACTTAAGGAAGAAAAAAAAAATGTTGGCACAGACCCCATTAATAAAGGGGAACGGTTTTTTGTGCCTCCACCTTACGCAAAGGGGGAACACTTAGGTTGTTTTTCCGTGATAATATTGAAACTTGTTCCATGGAAACCTTTTGTAGCTTCAGTAAACTATATCAAAGCACCTAACTACCTATAAAAATTATTGGGTTTAGATGTTCAATTATGTCCTGAGTTTTGAAGTTTTTCGGTTCCCAAATTTCCTCTAGTGGGGGTGAAACACCCGCTGATAGAGGAGTGCTGGGCTCTCCATATCTAAATATGCAGCCTTTATTTTTATTGCGCTCAGTAGTTTTAAAAAAAAAATTTGATAATAAACTATATTAATAAAAACAACTTTTTTAACAAGGGTTTAATGAATTAAGACATTTTTATTATTCGACTTGTTTCTTACTCCCTTTCATCTTATTATTGCATTATTATACGCATCCAAAAACTAGGTAAATCAAATTACAAATACGATAAAAAGTAAAACTTTATTTTTACATTCATAATAGTAATTATAAACAACTAAAAATATCTAAAAATACGTAACAGAAACATATTTTCTTCGGCAACCTAATTTCCACCCTCTTCCCTTTTAACTCGGAAGGTACAGATGAAGCGTAAAAAACCCAAGGAGAAGATTTTATCGACCGAAGAGCAGCGATTACGAAAAACGCGAAAAAGACTCTCGAAGCAAAGAAAAGCGAAACAACTTTATCAGGGCGCGCGCGAATCGTGTTTGATTCGAAAATGTTTATGGCGAAAATGGTTCCCCTCCATCCCGCTTTTATTGAGAAAGACTTCAAAAAGATTCCTAGCCCAAATAAAAATTCCTCACGAGAGTAAATTTGTCGATATAGGTAAAGTCATCACGGGTTCCGAAGATAGTAACAAAATCTTCACGTTAATTTTTAACGGGGACGTTAAAGATAAAACGTCCGTGGTGGTAATTCACGGCTTCGGGAGTCTAGCGTTCGACTGGATCGATCTCGCGAAATTCATTACCGGTGCCAAAAAGAGGCCCATTTACCTTTTCGACACGATAGGTTTTAATCAAAGTTCGCGACCGGATTTCTTCAAATACGCCTCGGATGATAGCGACGGCGGCGGCGACGCGCATTACGCCGTCCCACCGGTGTTCGCGAAAATCGCCTCATGGCAGCAGCGTCAACGGCGGCAGGAACGACAACAACATTTCCTCCTCAATCCATCCGGTCGCCGACCAAATTTGGTTAATAAAGCGTTCAAAGCGGAAATGGAGTTCGTCAAGTCCATCGAGGCATGGCGCTCCATCCTAAAATTAGAAAAGTTTATTCTCGTCGGTCACTCGTTCGGCGGTTACCTAGCCGCTTCCTACGCCATGAACTACCCGGAGAGAATTAGTCACGCGATTCTGGTCGATCCTTGGGGATTAGTCGAACAACCCTTTTGGATGAAGCTCCTCCGAAACGTGATTAGATTACCCGTCAACCCATTTTTCTACGAACGTCTCAGGGGCCCAAAAAATACGAAGAAATTCGAAAGTCCGCTGGACGAGCACCACTATTACCGCAACATGCTGAACCCCACCGGGGAAGAAGCGTTCGCGTCCATGGTTTGCAGTTTCCAGCACGCCAGAAATCCCATGGGCGAGCGCATGCCGCTTATTCCTCGAAGCGTTCCCGTGACGTTTATTTACGGCGAGAACACCTGGGTGAATTATTCTCCCGCTTTCGAGTTTTGGACCGAGCGCGAGAATGTGAAAATTATAGCTATAAAAAACGCCGGTCACGTCGTTTTTGCCGATAATCCCGACGACTTTAACTTTCGAGTAAACGAAATAGCAATAGGCGTAGATGAGGAGAGGAGGGAGGGAATGATAGTAGAATGAGGAGGAGGAAAAGGAGGATGTTCAGCGGCGAGTTTACCGACACTAGAAATTTAATCAATAAACACTTTTCTCTTTGCGGGCCGCCGATTTATATTCGAAAAAGATAAAAGCGATGAATACGGAAACGGAGCTAGCGGAAAAATTGTACACGGGATTGGTGAAAGAAAGCGGCCGTGGAGTGGAGGAAAATGCCGCTCATTATCTCGCGGCGGTTATCAAATTCCTGATAAAAGAAATTCTAGAAGGAGGAATAAAAGTTTCGTCGTTGGAAAATCGGAAAAAGATAACGCCTTCTCATTTGAGTCGATATCTGCAAAAAGATGCCGAGCTCAAGACTTTTCTCGAGAGAATTTCCTAATCTATTTATTCTAAGCCGACTCTATCAATAAGAATATTTTTTTCGGGAGCAAAAATGAGCAATTTACTTTTATTTTTCATAAGATAGCGATCGCAACATAACGATATTATAATAACAATAAAATGCCTAGTGAGAATAAAGCTAAAAATACGGATTACTTTTTATTAGCGATTATTCTTTTTATATGTATTTTTTGCTCGACGATAATGATTTTTATCTATAAGAGTATTAAAAGTTTTTCGTTGAAGAAAAACGTTTTTCTAAATAAAATTTTAAGTTATATAGAGAAAAAGACTACTACTACTACTACAACTACTACCACTACTACTAACACTACCCATTTCGACGACGCTCGAACGACCACGACCACGACGATGTTGGACACGAACCTCGATTTAATACCCACGATATCCCAGGTCGAGTTAAGTCATAGACTGAGCGTCGGCGAAAAATATCCCCAGTTGATAATAGAGGGCGTGAATAACAAAGGGCGCGGGTGGGAGATGAATCTTTTAATCCAAATCGGGAAGCGGATGTCGACGGCGGGAAAACCGGGCCCGCTACCGTCGCCCGAAACGAAGGTTGGCAAAAATGGGGATCCGAGCCAGCAGGCGGACGATTCTTTTTATTCTTTGATAGATATAGAATTGATAACCGAAAATTTCGGTTCGCCCGTTCCGGTAAAAAACTTTTCCTATTAATTCCTAACCGTTTTTATGACTCGCGAATTACGTTAGGCGATTATCATCAACGCGGCCGCGAGGTAGCTAGCGATGGGGTCGGTGGTAGAACCGTATACGATAAAATTTTGTACGAAGGAAAAGTGAGATTAGAAATTAATCTTTTTAACTTTAGGCCGTTGCTGATATCGAAAGACGCTATTCTTTTGTACGACCGTTTAAAACCGATCCCGAGTGCGGAAGAAGAAGAAAAAGAAAAAGAAGAAGAAAAAGTCTACGTATCTTACCCCGACGGTATTTTTGAAGGGAACGAGTACGTGGACAAATTTCCAAATCTAACACCAATTTCCCTCCCTCCGTATCGAAGGCCTCTTCGATTGGCAGAAAAGTGTAAATTTTTATCCAACATACGGGTTCTCGAAACGGAAGCCGATTCCTCACCCTCATCGTCGTTTTCTAGGTCCTTTTACATAGAGTACGACGCGAAGGACGTCTCTGAAGGAAAAATTTCGACGATGCTAAACCCGAATAACGAGCTGGAGCATTACGTTCTTCTCTGGAAAACGGACGACGGAAACCGAGACTTTCCACGCGGGTGGGCTTTGTCCTATAATTCGGACACCGACAACGCCGTATACGAACAAATCTATTCGCTCGAAACCGTATTAAGAAGCGGATACGAAAAGGAAATCGTGCTCACGGATAAAAAATTGGCAGATATTTTAAAGTCGGTTAGCGACGCGGATTCTCCCAATTCTTCATTACGCGCCAACTTTAAGGTCAATAATATGGCTCTAGATCTCTGCGTCGGAGTCGCGGACGAAACGATGACGCCGAAGATTTTTTCTTTCTCGTCGATGGTGTCGAAGTATTCATCGCCGCCGCCGACGAGGGCTTGGTTCGAGCAAACCCCCTTTCTCGGCGTATCCTTAAAAAGTGGCGAGTTGGTTTACGCTACCAATTTTATAAAACCGAATACGTGCTACAAAAGTTTATTCCGCGGTTCGTTTCCTCCAGACGATTCTACATTTTTCTTCGTAAATAAAAAGAGAGGAACGCCCTTATCCTTTCACGTCGTTAATCGTCACTATTGCAAGAGCAACACCGACGACCGAGGTAACGACGTCGCAAACCAACAAGACCCATCGAATGTTCTACCCGACCATCTGGATATTAGGGCGATGATATCGAATACTTCTACCCCGGTGCCCCTCTTGTCTTTACCGTTTTCCGAAAACATCGGTCCGAAACGAGCCTTAATGGAAATCGCGCCATTTCCGCTTTTTACTCCAGCTGCGACGCACTCGTTATGCGAAAGTTTTCAATTGGCGGAGGGAATCGTCGTCACGGAAAGTTACTATAACCTACCGCCCATTAGGTACACGCGATTGAACGAACGTGGTAGCCGAGCGAAACAATACGTTTACAACGTAAGGTACCCGAATTTCGAGTACAGGTACGCGCGCTCCCCGTCGCACACGAAATCCGTCACGACCATAACGAGGGAATTCTACTTAAACGGTCAAACTCGGTCGATGGGAAAAAAGAGGCGGAGATCAATACATAAGTGGCACGGGTTTCGGTATTACGGCCACCTCCCACCTCCCCCTCCTCCTCCTACTTCCCCGGACGTGCAGATTGGGAAGTATTCCTCTATCTGTACGTCGTTTTGGTGGACGAAACGTTTTACTCATCAGTAATGAATAGGCTTCATGGGAAACAAACGAACGTGTGCGATATATTACTAAGAATAGTTATAGTATCTAGGTATTCATTACCGACTTTACAGTGAATTATATAACGAGGTGATTTAGCCGTCAGCTCTATTATATTAACGTAATAATGTATTTGTACATTTACTCGATATCTCGGATTCTAGCAAATTAACCGAACGAACATATATATTTCATAAACGTCGGTTTACTGAATGAACGGCCCATATGAATGCGAGGTCAAACGGCTCAGGCGTAATTCTCAGGTAATGCCTATCTGATAGTTATATCGTGAGTTTCGAATAGATAACTTAATATTTATTTTTTTATAATATTCATAATTCAGAAACGAAGATGAGGATCCATCCGCGGCGTCGTACTCATTTTGCGTGAGTGACGTGTCGCTGCACTCTCACTCGAATAGAGAATAAAAGAGGAAAGGGAGGAGAAGGAGATGTGAGTAAGTGAGGAAAAGGTGAGTTGGGCTACTACATCTCGCGTCTTATTCGAATGAAAAAATGGTTAGTTGAGTTAACAAATCGTTGATTTTATATATATCTTTCGTCGAGTTTATCTAACGTGATTAAGCTCCTCTAAATATATAATACGGTGACGTATGTAAAATACGTAACATCCTTTATTCCGTTCTTATTAAACTGATCTTGGGATCGTCCGCGACTAGGAGGAATGTCTTGCTAAAAAATATTGGATTTGTGTTCCAACTATTCAGTCGATACAAGTAGACCCGACTCGACGAGGATAATTCCACAATATGTGATATCATCTCGAGACTAAGCTCTTGCGATATAGACGTTTTCGCCGAATACTTTCATTCACTCAAATAGTCTGTATAGATTAAAAGACGCAACAGGATTTGAGACAGTTTGTATTCACTTTTATTCTCGATGAGAGCATACTGCTCTAAAAGAAAAACTTGTGATCACCTAGAAATAGTACGATTGCTACTATTCTCACGTTACAATCCGATATATTATACCGATCTATTTATACCTAATAATGATTATATAACAATTAGTACGAGGTATCGTATCGGTCGGATGAAAGAGTTGTAGATGAGCCTTAATAATTTAATAATACATCGATACGTAAAATATATATTAATAATCGATGATAATTATGGATAGTTTCATTAGATACAAGCTCTTTTACTCTATGAAATGGTATTAACGCATATGCGATTATATTAGCGTGTTTCGTGATATGACGGTTCTTTATTATATTGGCTCATATCCGAAGCCGGACGTGCAGTAGGGGCCTGATCGATTTTCCGGAAACTTAGGTTTGGAGCTATAGTACCCTACAATTCCCATTTTCGTGCGATAAATAATAGTTGCTTAAAAGTTCTCTGGTCGCAAGTGAATTTTATATGACTACTATTATTCACGCTAGTACAGGCGCTATTATTGAGAAGCAGGTCATTTACGTAGAAAAATTGAAAACCCTCTGTTACTCACTCAGACGAAGAAGCTTAATGGTTTCATAATCTATACGTTAGTCGCTTTTCGTGATAGACGATAAGTAATTCTTCACAATAATATTAATTTCGTCGTTAGTTGACACTAGATGCCGATCAAAAAATACGTTCTTACTTCGAAGCGCAACCAATGACGACGACCCGGGATCTATATACCCCTTAATTATTCTGTCCTTACCTGTTCGCGATAATTTACGCGATCGAATAACGATCGTTAATATGTATGATACGCGCGTATAGGTACATAATTTATATATAATCAGGATCGAGCGCGTATTTCACGAATTAACGTGAAATCTCCTCGATTCGAAACCTCAACCCCCGTGGATAGATACTAACAACTGTAAAAGAATATGATCATAATTATTATTTACAGAAGTGTAATAATAACTCCATAAATGTTTCCCGTTAAGATAATACGCTAGGTATTGACTGCTAGGTAAAGGTAAAATATATGTACGTGGTATGAATCTCGAGGACTAAACCAATCAACTAACCTAGCTTATTTCTAAAATTTCTTAAATTATTCTCTCATATTTATTTACAGCAGTAGTAGTATGAATTAGATACATAGATATTAAATAAGATATATCTTTTTAAAAGTTTACAAGTATAATTTAATAATATAGAACATATTAGAATTTTTATCGGTTCTCAATCTAAATCTATCGAGACTTATAATTTTTTGCGCATGAAATACGGTAATAAAAATGTATGCTTTTAAATATTATCGAATAACCTCGATTCACGAGATACGGTAAGAACTATCTTAATGTACAAGTTTTTGATAGGACGGGATTAAATCGTGAGACATCTAGTAACTTATTATTTTATAAATATATATAATATTAGATATCGAATTTGGAAAGGATGAGCTAGCCATGAAATAGGGACGGAAGAAAGCGCAATTTTCATATCTCTCCGTCTGGTCTAAAGACTTATATCAGCTTCTACACGGAGAAATAATATAGTACTACCTAATCATATTTTTAGTGTAGATTTACGCAGATGGGCTACCGATGATTCAGCAAAATATACTATCGTATGATAATATAAAATCTTATCTTCAGTCTATACTCTGCGTTTAATTGTAATATGTCTGTATGATAAAGAGTGGTAATAAAGATGAGACATCCAATCGTTAATAATATAATATAGTTTTTACTATTCCAAAGCCGAAATACACGCGGAAATGGGTTATCGGATTTCATTCTTAAGGTGTCGGCGTCAGACGTATGGCCGCTCTTCACTAGGCCGTAGAAACTATATTACTCTCATTGTTTTCTGGTCAGGAAGATAACGCAGTAGGCAAAGAAGTATAGAGCGACTTCCCACGGAACAGAATCGTTTTTTTAATAATGTTTTTAATATAGATAGCTCCTGGGAAGAGATTCATTAATTGTGTTTTCTTCGCTCTATAAAATAAATACTTCGGAGTGTGCCCTCCCGCAAAGAACGGGAAGAAATATAGGGTAGAGACCCGGCGTTTGTGGCAATAACCGCTCGTTCCACTCGCGTAGGGGGGTCGATTTGTTCCAGAGATTGACCGGCTAAAACGCTCAATCTTCTCTGAGACTGGCTATTCCGTTTTTTTATTACATCCAACTGTTGTAGGATTAACCCTATTGGGAGTATCTTTAACGAATTGAAAAAACGATAATTAGGCGAACAATTCTTAGATTGCAATCTTTTTGACAACTCATTCGATTACAGGTTTATAGTCGCTGTGAGCAATTCACTTCGCTATAATACTTTTCTCGGACGAAAGAGAGGATAAATATATAGTAAATTTTTCTTTGAGGGATTTAATATATTACCAGTTCTCTCTCTTATTATATATATATAACTCATCACAAATTTTTCTAGAAATTTTTTTCAAAAGCTGACTGCTAAATGTTAGATCTGATTTATTATTTATTATCATCTGGTTACTCTATTCGAGATATATATAATCCTGAATCTATATATCGTATTTTTAAACAATATATTTTAGGTTATGTTTCATTATATCAATAGGAATAAAATAAAATAAAAATATAGTCTTACCTTGTTATAAATTAAAAATTGAAGTATGACTTGAAAATACTAAATTATCTCATGATAGCTCGTGATATATTTATCTATATTCCGTTATCGGGGTTTGTAGCTTAAATTACTAGCGAATGGATAGATGCTAAATATCATGGCTTTTCGGGGGAGGCTTTGATCTAAATTGACCTAAATACATATAAATCGTAAGATAATAGTTCAATGATAAGGTTAGTTTGCAGAACAGGAGCGGGTTTGATAAACGCTCATTTAGAAAGGTACCCGTTATTTCGTATCAAAAAACCGCCTGCGACCGTCGTTCCCATACTTTCATGTAATAAAATAAATATTTACGATTAAAAAGGAGGAAACTGGATATTAGTGAAAATTGAATGGGAGAAGATACGTTTACTATAAGATAAGAAACTGCGATGTCTGGACGTACGCGGTCAAGTTAAATTTATTTTTGCGCGAAAATTCGTTTATACCTCACCTAAATTTTTACCCACGTAAAAGGTTGATTATATATATTATATATATATATATATATATATACATATATATATTATATATATATATATTATATATATATATTATAATATATATATATATTATAATATATATATATATTATATATTATATATATATATATTAATATATATATATATATATATATATATATATATATATCGAAGCACTGGTTTAACGAAACCCTACTTATTCCTACGGTATAACAACTATACCATATTAAAACAGGTCATGTATTTTGCGAATGAAAGATTACATATTAAATGTAAGCATTTTAAATAAAACGAGGGTGAGACTATAGGTGTTTTTCCGGTTTTGAATTTGTGCTTAACGAGACGTAAGTTGCTCGAGTTTGGCCATTCTCATGCTCTGTCAAACCTTAACTCAAGAAAATCGTTAGAGGAATTAGTTCCTTAATTCTGGTAAGGTTTCTTTTTTCGCGTACTTGCTGATAGTTTAGCACATTCTAAAAAAAAATTAAGAGTTATCATTGTCTGCTAAAACAGTGAAAGATAGAACATTCAATAATAATTTCAGCTTTATTTCCATATTTCTTAAAAAAAAAGTCGGTAAACTCTCCATCACAAAAGTTGATCAATTATTTGTAATATAAAGCATTTGTTATTTTTTTTATTTCTGTTTATTCTATTCCAAATGCCGACGGGCCTCCATCCAACAGCTGATTCCAAGGTTGTTTGTAAACAAAGGGAAACCTCGTTTATATAGATCTGTGGGTCGTTTTTGCACGGCAATTCGTTGCTGAATACTGTGTTTAGCATTATCTTCCTCGCGTAAGCATAAATGAAAACACGAAAACGGTCTAAATAATCGTGAAAATTGTTCTAACCTATTTATGCCTTTTTTAGAAAATTTTCAGAAGCTTAATGACAATTAGCCAAAAAAATAGTTGCAGAACATGCTTTAATACTATTATATATATATATATAGTATTATTCTATATATATATATAATATTATAATATATATATATATTTATATATATATATATATATATATACTTATATTTATATATATATATTATTTATATATATATATATTATATTATACATATATATATATACTCCCTGTCCCAAAAGTAAGTTTATGAATTTCGCCATTAACGACGGTAATCAGTCTCCTCCGTGACCAATAATTAGAGTAGGTTAGCTAGTTACTTAGCTGCATACTTCCATGACCGAGTTTTTAAAACCAGATTTATTAAGGTCTGTCATTGTCCTTGCTCTAAATCATCTGTTTTGTATGTTGGCCGTGTGTTCTACTCACCCGTTTCGTTTTGACACTAACATTTTTTTTTTTTTTGTGTATGGGTGGTGTTTTACGTATCCACGTTATCGTCTTTTTGCGATGCTAGGTAATATATTGAAACCAGCGGTACACTATCAAATTTTGTGTGAAAACGTAAAAAATCTGCCACTGAGACATTTGCTTATTTTAAACAAAGCTTATGAGGATGCCACTCTATTGCGCGGAACTATGTTTTTTTTTTAAGTGGCACAACGCTTTCAAGAGGGTCGAGAAAATGTAAAGACGACATTTGGAGACCAAAAATTTCCTGTCAACAGACGATTGACTTGAAATGTGGAAGTTGTTGAGGTGTGGATGGAGAGAGGATCCTGCTGGTTCAGTGTCCCCCAGAGTTGATCTGCAGAAGATGATAACTGGTTTCGATAAAAAATGCAGTCATTCAGAATTTTTTTTACGAACCCATTTGCATGTGGGAAAATTTTGCAAACTAGTACGATAAGAGCATCATTTCGGTGATGATTTAGACTTGTCTGGAGCAGAAAGCGATACAGGGGTCAAAGATTTGTAAGATTTACTTAAAGATCTCAAATGGATACAATTTTGGGATAAAGTTATAACGAGGCATGAACTCATGGGTTTTTGAGTACGATCCTGAAACCAAACAGCAAAGTGCGGAATGGCACTACAAAAAATTCTCTCTCGTCCGAAGAAAAGCACGTATTGAGCAAGTCCAAGGTGAAAACACTGATTGTTTTTTTTTCAAGCAGCCATAGGTTTGTGCACATAGAATTTGTACCTTTCAAGGAACAAGACAGTTGATCACATCTTTTACAAAGATGTCTTGGAACAACTTCGAAAACAAGTTCAGGCGAATCAGAACAGACATTGCAGACGTTTGGGTGCTGCACCACGATAACGCGCCCTCTCACACTGCGCTCTCAATTAGAGAATTTTTCTGGTGAAGAAAACATTCAAGTACTTTCCACAATCCTCATGCAGCCCAGATCAGGCTCGTTGCGATTTCTACTAACCCTCTTCCCTTAGTTTGAAAATTGAAAGTTGAAGGGTTCATCGATTTTTTGGATGATGGAAAAACTGAAAAATCACTCGTAACACGTGAACCTAAACACATCTTTCAGGAAATTGGAACTTCCGCGGTACTCTGCTATGAACAGTGGAAGAAACGTTTGGGAACACTGTGGTAATCTCAAAGGTCAAATACTTGTGAATGGAATAACTTGTAATTTCAAGGTAAGTCCATACTATAAAATAAATTACGTAACATTCAGTAAACTTACTTTTTTGACACATATTAAGTATATCATATATATATATATATATATATATATAATTTTATAGTATATATATATTATATATATATATATATATATATTATATTATAGTATTATATATATATATAATAATACTATATATATATATATTATATATAATATTAGCGGATATCGAATTTAAGACACAAAATGTTTTGGTAATTGGTAAAGGCTATAGCAAAATTTACTGAAGCTGAATACTACTACTCACATAATTGCCTGATACTGTATACGTCTCAAAAATCTACCATTACCACCAATACCGATACACATGGTTCAGTGCAGTCACTAATATATATATATATATGATATAATATATATATATATATATATATATATATATATATAATATATTATATATATTATATATATATATATATATATAATATATTAGTATTATAATATATTATAATTATATATATATATCATATATATATATATCTATATTTATATAGTATATATTGTTGTGTGTGATTATGTAGCTAGTGGCCCTTACAGAATAGTTTTACATCATAAAGCTGGTTTATAATTATTGATAAATTACATAATGGCATATAACATATGTATATTTAAATTGAAAATGTTCTTGTCTGTATTAAATCATTTTAAACCTACTTTCCCTTGATCATTCCTAATATTTGTATTGTGTAGGTATTATTGTATGGCGAGTTGTATTAATTATATTATTATTATTATCTATTGATTCTTATTAATTAAATTTATAAGCTTTTTAAATAACAAACTTAACTTAATATCTATTTTTCATTTCTTCTGGTTGGTGTTAAAAATGACTTTTTTGGAACTCATTTGCCTGCTTTCAACAAAAATCAACAATGGTGCAATCAATACTGTTTGAACTTTGTTTTTTGATGTGGTGATCCAAATATGACAAAGTTGTTCTTACCAGTAGGATTTTTCCACAAAGCAATGAAGTCAGAAGGACAAAGTAAATATTGTCAAATGGTTATTAAAAGTGTTTTAATTGGAAACAAAATTATTTAAATTTGAAAGTGAATAGGTATCATAAGGTGAAAAATATGTGTAAACAAATATATGAAATGAAACTTAACTACTTTTAAGATAAAGTGATTTAAAGTCGACCTTACTCAGCTGCATATTAGCGTTTTCGCTGATTTGAAAGCTTCTTTTCTGATTTTCCTTTATATGTTGCTACTTCAGTTCTCGAAGCACCAGCAGTAGCGCTATCTCTAGTATTAGGACTTGGTACTCCTTCAATTTCTTTCACTTTGGTGGAGCGCTCCGCGCTGCTCTCGCAACAGCTCTAATTTTTGGAAGTAGTCCAAGAGAAATGAAGAAATTGCACTTAAGCTCATTGAACACCAGTTCTCTCAAATTTTGTAGCATATATTCGACGATTGTCTTGAAATTTGTGTTTTATTGTTTCCAAGAAACTTACTTACTACTTCCTTGAATGAAAGCATTGCAACAATCTTTCTTTAACTCCATTTTCGTTTAATGTGGTCTTCATTAGTTTTTCCGAAATCAGGACGACCCAAATCTCCTCTGATTTTTGCATCGATAATACGGAAATTGTCCCTTGGTTTGAAACATTCTTCCTTAGAGAGAGCTTTTTGTAACTTCTTCATTGTGCAAGTTTGAAATGTGACAGTGGGGTGCCACATTTGTAATTCTTTTTTCAATCTGGACTTTCTTATTCAATTTTCACCAGATCTCTCGCACCTCCTTTGGTATCCATGCGGGCTTTAGATTTTGATGTCCTCCAAAGAAAAGGTATTTGGTTTCCGCTTGCTGTCCTAGAAGCGAGGAATCATTTCAATCTCACATGATTTGTCACTCATGGTGTTTTTAAACCTTTGACAATATTACCGATTTTCTCGTACGGTTTTGTCAATAACAGAATAGAGCACTAGTACCTGAGGCAAACTTATTGCATTAGAAGGAGGACACATTTGACTTTGTTTGGGACGAATCAATAACACTCCTCTTTTATATCATTGTAACATTGAACATAGCTACAGCTCAGTGATATATTGCCAGAATATTGATTCATCTTCTTGAGAAAATTGAGAAAATCTCTTCTCTTTTTCTATACCATAAATGATGTCTGGTGCTAATAATTTTTTCCCTTATCTGAGTACAATTCAGCTGACTCTTCGGTAGATTAAATCCATACAAGTATTTAAATTCGGTTGTGTAAACAATTGAGGTTCGTGTTAACACTAAACTTACCAAACTGCTCCTTCAGTGTCAGTATTAAAGATGTCGCAAATCATCTAAGAACTTGGTGTGAGTTGGTAAGGGACAGGACCATGATCACAGAAGCGCATTGCTTGATGGAAGTTGGATAACGAAATGTAACTTTTTTGTTTTTTCACGTTTAACCGGCAACATTGGTGAAGCAATATATATTATATATAATTATATAATATATATATATTATATGATATATAATAAATATATATAATTATATATATATATTATATATTATATATATATAAATATATATATTATTAATATATTTTATATAATAATATATAATAAAATTATTATAATATATATATAGTATATATCATTATATTATATATATATAAATTATTACCAGTTCTTGGACTCTTGTTAATTTTGTTGGTAATTTCACAAAGTGTAAACGAGCTTGTAAAGACATAAGCAAGAGAAAGATAACTAAGAATATTGATAACGTAATTGTGAAAAACTTAGTGATGGAGGGCCATTCTTTGTTATTTCTAAAACTCACTGACAAAAGTCTCGGGTATTTAGATAGGATAAATTAAAATAATTTCAATTCATTCTGAGTCTCGTAATTGTTAAGTGACTAATTTAAATATGGAGTTTTAGATGATTAAGAGTTAATTTCACTAATGAATGCAAAAGAAATGTATCTGAACTTGCAAATACTCACAAGTATTTGACAATACTCTCCATAAAATAAAATTCGGATAAACATTTAAGGCTCTTATCTGTGGAAAGGTGCTTTTATCACTCTAAGAAATTGCTGTTGGCTTTTTTTCCCTTATAATTTTTCATATAAGGGTCAAATAGCCAATTACCATGGCTATTTGCCGACCCTGGTTCAAACGAGATTGTTTCCTATCCTAAATCATTATCACACTAACTTAATTTTTTATCGTATTATAATCCTTTCAAAGTTGCTTAATTTTATTTCAGATCTTTCCTGACAATGAAGCAGATGATAAAACGGAAGAATTAGATCAAAAGGCATCTATAAAGTTAGAAGGGAGAAATTCGGATATGGAACTTGTATATGTTGAAGAACAGGTCAATATTGATGTCATTAAATCCCCAAATTGAAAATGGATGAGAGAATTCGATGTTGAACACACAAGAGGTATGTTAATTCATTTCTTTTATTAGTTTTTTACCCAAGTTTTAGAAACAGGTTTTCATGTGAAAAGGAAGCATTACCTTTTAAATTATTATTATTATTAATATTATTATTATTATTATTATTATTATTATTATTATTATTATTATTATTATTATTATTATTATTAATGGAAAGTATCTACAAGCTAAGCAAGAAAAGATAATGTCAAAGACTTTACTCCTGATGAAACAGAATGAGATAATCTCTTCGTTTGCTGATTAAAAGTTATCTATCTACTTAACCAATGATTGTAACCTCCCGTGATCACAGCTGATTACATACAGAGTTCCAGTATAATAAATTTCAACAACCACCACTATGCTCATCGAAAGCTTAAGGGCAAACCCAACTTCCTACTCCGTCTAGATGAACTATTTTTTTATCTGAATCTTTTATAACTATTAAAGAAAAGAAAGTTTACTATCTATATCATCTAAAGAAAACAAAAATTCTTATCCAACAAAAACTATCAATGATTACAATACTTTTCCCATTGATTCCGTTACTATACTTAAATCTTAAGTTTCGGTGTAGTATTATTAATTAATATGATTATTTCTCACATTATCTTATGTATTGAGATCACGTTGGTGGCCTGGTTTGGATAAGCTCGGTCTTAAATATCGGATTTTCCTGTAGTACCCGCGTGTTACTTGAAAAGGGAATAAAGCACGTTAAAGGTAGTTTTATTATTATTATTATTATTATATTATTATTATTCGATTATTATTTTTTTTATTATTATTATATTTATTATTTAATTTGAATAAATGGTGGTTAACTTCCTCATTTTGTCTGTCTTTATTATTCTTCTTGGTGTTTCTTATTTTATTTTGATGTTGATGATGGTTATGAATATGCATCATGGAATCACATTTGAGATGATTTATCATTTTGTATTATTTTTGTTTTCGGTAATATTTTTCTTTCTCCTGTTGCGCAACCTAATTCCCTTTGTTCTTTCGTTAATCTGTCAAAAGTTTATTTTCTTTTTCTTTTATGTTTCTTACTTTGTCATTGAAAGTATGAGATTATCTCTACTGAGACTAATATTATTATCAAATTATTCATTAAAAATAATTAAGGTTAGACTGGAGCGCTGCATCTTAATTCTTTAAATAAATATTACTCTTACTTCTTCTTCGAAAATGGTGTTTATTAATATCATTTATGTATATTTTAGAATTTAAAGAATCTACTACCCGCTACGGAGGTACATATATCTTTCTAAACTATAGCAAATAATTAATCATTATTAAATCAATTATTATGTATTTATTATCTATTATTATTATTATTTTATTTTTATATTGGAGGAGAGCAGTAAAATTAAAAATATAGGATAAGGGAGATAAGGAATAGGACTACAGGGAATTAGTTTTATGAGGTGTTGTATGGAAAGATATATGCTGGTTTTTGGTTACGAGGTGCATCTAGAAGTGGTAGAGAAATATGTAAGTAAATTTCTCCAGAGAAACAAATGATTGAGAAATGAGAGAAGAATAAAAATGTATTTAGGTTTTTTATGAACTTGAAACAGGCGTCTGACAGGATTTAATAGGGATGCCATGTGCAAGTTGTTGGTTGGAGGCTTCTGGGAAGTAAAAGTTATGTATACGTATGTGAATGCGTGTATAAGAATATTGGAGTTGAAAGGATGGTTTAATATAATGGAAATAGGGGGTAAGGCAGGATTGTAATGTCTCCTTAGTTATTTAATTTGTATTATTATGAGTGATGATCTCTTAGGAGAAGGGTTTAGAATGATGGAGAATGGAAGAGAATGGAGGGTGCCTGCTTATTGTACCCGGATGAATTTGGTTTTCGCGTGGTAAAGTCTAAGAGAGGGAGAGGTTGGTAGAGGGAGCTTGCGCAGGGTTGTAAAAAGGAGGAATTTGAAAATAAATGTAGATTGGAGTAACATATTATTAGTGAGGAGAGAGGAGTTGTGATGGGAAGTCATGTTTGAATGGGATGATCAATTGGAACAGATTGAAGTTAAACATTTGGATTATGGGGAATGAATGGGAATGATATGAAGTAGTGTGTAGTAGATATTGTGAACTGTAGGAAGGTGGCTGGTTGCTATTAACAGCTTGGTGGATGACAAAGTGGACTAAGTATTGAGTGCTCCTAGGGTTTGGCATGAGGGTATGTTCTAACTGTGTTATTATATTGTGGAAACTTATGGGTATGGGAATAAAGTTTCGATCTAAGAGTAATCTATTAGATAGACAATTATAGGGACGTGTTAGGTGTGAGCGAAAGATAAACATGAACGTGTTAGGGAGTTGGTGGTGTGAAGAAAAGACATAAATAAGAGAATAAGAAGTATACTGTTGAGATGGTTTGAAATCATATGGAAAAGTTGGTAAGAGCGGATGATAGTGGTGAGTGCTTACTGGGACATCGGACGCTGGGTGAATAAGAAAAAAGTGATTGAAGTAGTAAAGGAATGATAAGTTTGGCAGAGCAAGGCGAGAAGAAAAGGTGCATAATTATTATTATAACTGATGGAGGGGAGAATGGTTTGGGACCCGGTTCCAGGGATGATCCTATACTGAGAAGATATCAAGTGAGAGTCGTCCAGTTCATAGAAGCCCTAAGGTAGATTTTTTCTGCTGCAACGAGGTCTCACAACTTGAGGGTATGTAGGAATGGTAGGAGTGGGGGGAGGTTTTTTCGACTTAGTTTTTTCTTTACAACTTTTCTGCTCAGTCGTATGATTTGCGCCCCTCACCCCCAATCGGAAAGGGGGTATAATTGTTGGAGAATATAGTATTTGATAAAATTTCCTGATGCTCATACAACTTTATTTCGATTTGTGGAAGTTTTTTGAGGTGAGTAAAAGAAATAAAGTTTCTTGAAAGATGAAGATAAAACATGTCACTGTATTTAATTAAGGTATTCTCAATATACTCTCGCTTCATTTTCCACGTGGAATATAAAAAGGGGATTCTTCTTTGCTTTTACTGCCGATATAAATACTAGTTTACTACTATGGTATTGTTAAGATTCGCATATGAAGGTCAGACAACCTTTTAACTTTAAAACGTTAGAATGAACTATAGATATTATATTTAAAGTTACGCTTCTGAAAGATATAATAACAAATTTGAAACACAATATTAAAATAAACTTATTGACACTATTATAATAAGAAATTCTTTCTTCAACGTGATGGAACTCCTTTCCTGTATTTAAAACATACATTGCGAAGTTTTTGTAATTTAATAAATTATTATTATTATTAATTATTTTTATTATTATTATTATTTTATTATTTATTTTATTATTTATTATTATTATTATTATTATTCAGCTACCATCTTTCTCCAAGACTAGGGGTAAGGTGCGTAACGTGCACTGGAAACAGAAAGTAAGTAGAATAATATGACGCAAGTTGAAAAGAAAGCCGCAGCCTTACTGATCTTTTACTACATTTTAGTGAGAACTCGTCCAGTCAGAAAATCCACCCAGAGCTTCAACGAGACTGCGGCGGACCCTCACTATGGCGTATCTCGTTAATGTGGGTTTCATTCCTTGTCCCGGTGGGCTCACGAAACATACTCCTTTACAAACCGCCATTCACTACTATTATGCACCTTTCTTCTCGCCTCGGCCAAACTCCCATTTCTCTCCTATGGGTCTATGCCTTGACAGTTAACAAGTGTACGCCAATTTCATCTATCTGACATGTAATTATTAAAATCTCAAATCATTCAACCATTTAACAGTATCTCCCACATTATTTTACAATACCGAAATTTTTTCCAACAAATTCACAATGGTTGTGATTGATATCTATATTTCAATCCGTCAAACCCAGATTAGTAGAATCTTCCTTATGACCACTTTCTACTTTGCGGAATTCAAAACAGCTTCATGAATTTGTAGGGATGGTGCCATTGGGTCAGAAGAAATTTCTTATTTTATGATCCGTAAACTTTACACATCCGCTTTAACTCATGTCTTAGATTTATATAATAGGATTTGGTTTCAAAACTCTTTATCGTCTTTTTTTTTTACAGCATACATGGTAACAGTCCATAAAACATATAAGGTTTCATGATTGGAAGATTCTATGAAACTCGTAACATTTTTTCATTTGATACGTGTAATCTGATTGAGGGATTGGTGGTCAATAGATTTTATCCTTTTAGGAGAGTATGGAACTTTTTTAATTTCCAATTTGGGTTCTATAAACATCATTCTTCTATTGATAGAATGGAATGGTACTGGAGTACTTTTGATTTAGAGAAAGCCAATGATATAACCTAGGGCAGTAGCATTCTTGGGTTTGAGATAGCTTCCTTGTTTCATCCAGCATCTCTCTTGTCAATGCGAATGATTCAGGTTCAGACTACCTCGACTCACTCAAGACCCAGTTTTATTGAAAAGGATCTTCTTCAGGGCAATGTCCTTAGTGGCATATTGTTTGCTGTGGGATTTAATGAAAATTTCTCTGCAGCTCCACCAGTTCATAATTCTTTACGAATGTGTTTTTTTATTGTACTTGTTAATGCAAAAGGGTCTCATGGCCATTGAGAGCACTACTGCAACCAGATCAATAAGGTTTCCAATTCTAACAATTCAAGGTTTCAGTGTTTGAAGGATGTAACACCGTAATTCTTTTTCATCAGGGAGATAGGTGGAAAATTTGTCAAGCGGACTCTTACTATGTTATTGAGGTTATAACCCCAGTAAAGATAGTCACCACAATTAAGTTTCTGGGTGTTCTCGATTTGAATTCTTACGTACGCTCTCACACATGAATATTTAAAGAATGCTCAGGATACCTTTAGGAATTAGGAATTTTTTGCATAAGTCATGTGGTTCGGACTCTGCATAATTTGCTATGTGCAAAATTCGATTATGGCTGTGCTAAAACTAGTTCAAGATGAGGGACTCTGTATAACGCAACTGTTGCTATTAGGTCCTTCCCATAGTCTAGCTTTGAAGCTGAAGCGAATATCAAAGAACTTAAAAATGATATTAATCAATAGCTCTTAGATGTATTGTAGGTAGAACTACTTGTGAGATAATTTGTGAACTGAAGCTCGTGTATAGAAAAGACTGGTCTAATATTGTGTACAAAAGTATTAAAGAAACCCATTTTTTCATTGCTTTTGTTTAAGTACATTCCCGAAGCAAGTATAAATTACGCCTTATAAAAATGAAATGGTAAGGGATTAAAAATTATACATCTTGGGTATATTAAAAAGAGAGAGAGAGAGAGAGAGATAGTTAGTTAGTTATTTAGTTAGCTAGTTAGTTTCGTTACAAATTTCAATGTAAATCAGATTAATAATTTAAAATGGCATTTTTTTATTTTGTTTTTTTATTTTGTTTACCCGTATTTGTAGAGAGTTACCCTCTGTGAAGTTTTGGAAGCTCTTGATTTATTAAATTTAAAGATTTTTAAAATAATAATTTAATATTTAAAACATTATCTTAGAGTATTAATTATTCTTTCATACTTTATGAATTTTTTTTATTATTGGTGTTTGTTGACAGACGCTTGTTGCGATGTGCAAGTGAGTAGAAAAACGGACTCAAGAATCAAAGTTACTCTTAAAGAAGCAGACTCAAACGGTATAACGCTTGATCAATAGATGTAAAAAGGAGCCTCTGGAAACTTCAATTGCGAATGTTTGTGATGTTATTTTTGAAAGTAAAGGAGAGGTTTGAAAAGGCATTTAAAGACCAAGGCAAAGACTAATTTATTTAAACGTTCAGATTGCAGCTATGTATGTAATCGGGAAAGAAAATGATAAAAGACAGGACGCTTATACATGGGAGTGAAAATTATTTAGAATTTCTGAATGGCAACTATGAAACGTAGTTTCAGATCACACCGTAAAGGAGTGCATTTTGTTAAATTCATAAGCAAGGATAAGAATTGTTTAATTGTCTGGAGTGTAGTCTATGAGGTTAATCGAAAGAAAGCCTTAACATGCACTGCTTATTCACCGGGACAGATTATTAGACGTCGTTAAATGTTCTGATTGCAGCACGAAGAGTAAATTGGAAGTGATTTGAAAAGACACATTCTTACGGCAAAATGATATTAATTATTATACTATGATCTGATTGTAGTAGAATGTAAGATCGAAAGGAGACTTAAATGACACTTGCTAAAGCATACGAAATTAAATCTATTGTTAAGATGTTCTGAATGCAGTCTATGAATGTAAGTTGATCAAAAGGATGCTAATGAGGCGACATGCTTGTACATTGGAATTTTAAGCTATTTAAATGTTAATGTAGCTAGTGAATGTAAACGGGAAGGAAAACTTAAAAGACAGACGCGCTCTTGTAACGCATAAAAATATGTAGCAAGGTACCAAAATAATTAGTTACAGCAAGAAGGATGAAGCAGAATACTTTTGGCTTAGAGAGAATTAGTCATTAATAAAATAATAATGGAATTAGTAGGAGAGAGAGAGATTGAAACAATTTATGTATGTCTGAAACAATTTATGTATGACATACATGTATCGATAAATTAGGTGGTTTATTAATGTTCCACAGAAATAAATTAAACATAACCTATAAGGGTTTTAAAGAAATAAAAGGAAAAAAAAAGCCGGGTTCAATGGAGCGGTAATTAATAAAAGGAAAATCAATTTGAAATGTAATAAGTCTACTGTTACAGTGGATGAATCTTTGGGCGAATTTGTGAACTACAAATCTGTACTGATAGAATGTGTCATGTCAAAAGCGTTAATCTTAAATGTTTTAATCTTCTAGGAGATATTTATATGAAATAAAAGGAAGAATTCGTCAGAATAAAAGTAGGCCGAATACTCATTCACTGTAACCGTAGCCCGAGGAAACAGAGGCGGTAAAGGTTGTAAGTAATGATGGGACGATGCGATAATAATTCTCGGGTGTCGATTCATAATCATTGTACAATGACCAAATAATTTATGATTCTGAATCTAACAAAAATACTTTTACGATTCCTCGGATTCATCGTCCATGGCTAGTTATAAAAAATCTCTATCAACAGATATTGGGATGATTTTGACAGAATACTTTTTATTTGACACCACTATTTATACTTAACAGTATTTTTGGGAGTATTTTGGTATAGCTGAAGAGAGAAAAGGTACTTATAAATAAGTTGATTCTAAATGGTTGTAACTCTTACATTCATATCATATGAACTAAATAAAATGGCTTTTCAAAGTATTTTAAAATGTAAATTAATGAAATATAATAAAAAAATAAATAAATTACTTTACTGACATAGTTGAATCTTGATTTTAATCCCTTAGATTTATAAACTAATTATAAACTAATAAATAAATAATAAATTAATAAATAATTTCTTCAAATTAATTACACTTTTATACAAAAAAAAGACTTATCAACATCACACTCACAATTCGAAGGTAATTCGCTTTACCAATTGAAGTTTTAAGTAATCTAATGCATAGATGATAATTCAGATTTGGACAAACTTATAAAATCTTTTCACAAAGTGTGCTGGTCTAGCAAAGAAAAAAACCACCTAAAATGAAACATTTAAATTAAAATGTATCCAAGCAATCAAAGTTTAAGGTATGAGTGATGAACACTTAATCTAGCCTCAAATCTAACTTTAATCTAACCCCTAATTCTATAATTCATAATCTCGACTTATTAATAGTCTTAACCAAATTTATATTTTTTGAAACCTATTCATTAGTGTTTTAATATTTCAAGATACAAATATCCCAAAATTATAACTAAATAGTTTCAAATATCTAAAGCCAATTAATTAACTTTGTGGGGAACATAGTCAAAACTAAGCTTAACGAAGAAGGATTCAAAGACAATCTCGATTAGAGTTTGTAATGTTTTGAATTTACATTAATAAAAAGTAAATTTTAAATGTGAAAAATTATTTTTAATTGATTGCAAATATCCATTTTTGATGGTGAAATATTTCTAAATTCTAATAACTTTAACTAATAAAATTTGTAGTTGCAACTAGTATCAAACTAGCCTCGCATTTCGAACCAAATTATCTAATTTGTATGTTCATCGCGGATGCTTTGCGGTACGGCATACAATTTTAGAGCCCCGGTGCTGTGAGAAATATGCGGTTCTCAGTCGGGTCCATTCTAACTTAAAGTATAATTCCACAAAGGCCTAAAGAAAAGTTAGTAACTACTAGCAAAATATTTAAAGTTAATAAAAAAATATAAGCAAATCTTTGAAGTCAAAGTTTGGTAATATTTCGCACAGAAAGTATTAAATAATTTCTAGGCCTAATATACATATATTATTTTGTAGAAAACTTTAAATAATTTGAGTTTAGTCGAAGAATACTTTGAAATTCACTAAAATCCCAGGTCTAATTAATATGAGAAGTTCGGAATAAATATTAAAATTACATAAGCATGTACAGTATAAATTATTTTTTCAAATTCGATATGTTAAATTCTTAATGAATTAACGAAAGTCTTGTATTAACAAACTTAATAAAAGTCTTCGAAAAGCATTTTGAATGAAAGCTTAAAATCTACCTCGAATAAATTAAATCTGAATCAGAATCCAAGCCATTTAATGAAATTAAAGGGTATAGGAAATAAAATATTAAATATGGAAGTTAAAATTCGCATAGAGAAACGCTTAATAAACCACTAATAATGTACTGCGCTACTCAACACAGATTCAGGAAAGGTAGAACTAGTCGGGCAATTAGTGTTACACTTTGAACTTACCTCTCCAACAATCTTCCATTTAACTTTGCCAGGTAATCTATCGAGGATATTCTGTAAATTTTACATTCGCCATGTATCCTTTGTCCTGGATTATATTTTAATTATATGAATGTAAAATGGCCTCAGTGTGATGGTAAAAAAGAAAAAAGTTTGAGTGTCTGAAAGTAGAAATAGAGAACCTCAGCGTTTGGAATTATAATGCACATAAGAACAAGGAGGTACTGTGCAAACTTTCTATTAGTTATGCAAGGCCAGTAATTAATAGAGTATTTATTGTGTAAAAGTTTTAACTTCATACAAGAAAAAGGGCTCATTTGAAAAATTAAATTGTTTTAATATCAACTTTTAAAATATTAAGTAAAATGACCTTCATACGAAATACACGAGTTTTTACGTTACTAAGCATTGAACATTGTCCTTTGGAAGTTGCTCCATTGCAACAAGTCACCGCTCCATCATCTATCTAGGACAAGGATCACTTAAATACGTGAACCTGTCTATGCTCTCTGCTTCACGTAAAGGCATCTCTGCGTTCAGAATTAGCAGAGAAATAAAAAAAATTTTATGAATTAAAAAGAAACCTTTCACCATTTCCAAGACAGTTCTGCAAGGTAGTTATAACATGCCATTTGGTTTATATATATATATATATATATATATATATATATATATATATATATATATATATATATATATATATATATATATATATATATATATATATATATATATATACATATATATATATATATATATATATATTATATATATATATATGTGTGTGTGTGTGTGTGTGTTATTACCTGTATTAATGTGTAGCAGTGAAACTATGGTCAGGAATAAGAGGTATAGATCTAAAGTACAATGTGTTCAGATGGACAATCTTAAGGTGTATTAGGTGTGAGAAGAATTAATTGATAAAATGAGGAATGAACGCATTAAGGAGTTATGTGGTGGGAAGAAAGGAATAAATGAGAAAATAAATGAAAGTACATTAAGTTTGGTCATGTGGAAAGGATGGATGATAGTCGGTTTGGTTAAGCTGATGTATAGTGGTGAGTGTGCTTGGAATCCACCGGCTGGGAGACTGAAGAAAAAGTGGATTGAGTTAGTAAAGGAATGCCTGGAGGAGAGGAATGCGACTTTGGCTGATACGAGAAGAAAGGTACATAATAGAAGTGAATGGCGGTGTTGTGTGAGGGGGTGTGGTTGTGGCCCACCTTCGCCAAGGGATGAACCTTACATTGACGAGATGCCATAGTGAGGGTTCGTCGCGGTCCCGTGAAGCTCTGAGGTGGATTTTTCTGACTGCGGAGATTTCTCACATAAGGGTATAAAGAGGGCGGTATAAGGCTGGGCTTTCTTTTCGACTTGCCTCATATTCTTCAACTAATTTTCTGTTTCCAGTGCATGTGTCGCACTGGAGAGAATGTGGGTGAAGATATATATATATATATATATATATATATATATATATATATATATATAGATATATATATATATATATATACTATTCTTTCTATATATATATATATATATATATATATATATATATATATATATATATATATATATATATATATATATATATATATATATATATATATATATAAAAAATAATAATAAAAGATATATATGGAAGAAACTTAAGAAAGGGACGGTTATGTGAGGATGCCCATGCATGCCATAGTGTGTGTGCACTTATGTACGAGGCAAACTTGCAAACCTCCCGTGCACACAAATAATAGTCGATGGTGAACCTCTTTCAAATAAGAATTGTTAACTGCGTAGAAACAAATGTATGGCACTTTCCCCCCCTTCAGGGAGGAAAATGCCAAACATTGAATCTGATTGGCTAATGAGTCCAACAAGGAACCAAAGCCAAACTGATTCGGGAGTGTGTTAGGGATCTCGAAAGGAAGAGGTCATAGCTAGAATAGGTGTCAGTGCCCAATATTAACATTGCTATAATTACGAGTATTTAAGTTAATTATTAGCTGATTTATTGTGCCTATTATCACCCTATTCATTTACAAATTATCAATTGTCAAATGTCAATATCATTTACCTGATTTAATAAACGCTAAAGTGACAGTTTTATCATTCCAATCACAGATTTAATTGATTGCATGTCATTAATTAGAAAAGGCCTCGAGTATCTCGGCTTATATATATATATATATATATATATATATATATATATATATATATATATATATATATATATATATATATATATATATATATATATATATATATATATATATATATATATATAAATACTTTATATAAATGCTATATATATATATATATATATATATATTGAAACAAGTGGAATCGGCTGTTGTGATGAAGCGCATGGTTTTGGAATAAACCGAAATAAAAAAAAAAACAAACAAATGGTTTATATTACAAATAACTGATCAACTATTGTGATGGAGTTTATCGATTCGGAAGAATTTAGATTTAAAGCTAATTTTATTGAGTGAAACATTCATCAATTCAAACGGACCTACCTACCACGCCGCCATCTTATTTGTTCACATTTTTTCGCAACCTTGCAGAATTAAGGAAATTCCTTACGCTTGGTGAGCATTTTTCACGATTTTGCGCTAAGTTTGACAAAAACGAACGCAAACTCGGGCATTTCTTACGTTCGTAAGCACAAATGCAAAACCGAAAACGGCTTCATTTGCCGCAACGTATTATAGGGTAAACTTTGATGTATATTGGAGGAGGGTAATTTTTCCTTTAAAAGGGTATTTTTGGTCGAGATAGTGGGTAATTTCGCATGACCTGTCCAGCACACTGTTCTAGCATAGTGTATTAACAAACTATGGTATTAATATTATTATTTATCTGTGGTTCTAGTTTTTAAGCCGTTTTCGTTTTTGCATTTGTGCTTACGAAACGTAAGAAATGCTAAAGTTTGCGTTCGTTTATGTCAAATTTAGCACAAATTTAGGAAAATGCTCACCAAACCTAAGGAATTTCCTAAATTCTGTAAGGTTGCTATTTCCCATGCTTGCTGAATTTAGGAAAATGCTTATGAAAAAATGTAAACAAACAAGATGGCGGCGTAGAGGTCCGTTTGATTTGATGAATGTTTCATTCATAAAATTAGCTTTAAATATATATATATATATATATATATATATATATATATATATATATATATATATATATATATATATATATATATATATATATATATATATATATATATATATATATATATATATGCTAACTATATATATACATATATAACCTCTAGCTATATATATAATATATATATATATATATATATATCGATAAACTCCATCACACCATCAAGTTGAGTCAAAATTAGGACCTGTTTTCAAACCACCCCCTCCAAAATAATTTAGTATTGGAATGGTTGGTAATGATTTTTAATTTAGGTAAAGAAAGAAATTCAAAATTTGATTTTGATATAAACAACTTTTATATTTTTTAGCTTAAATATTTTTTAGTTCTTCGCAATGAAGTGTTGTATATATATATATATATATATAAATATTTATATATATACTGCAATAAAATATGTTTTTAACATGTATATATATATATATATATATATATATATATATATATATATATATATATATATAATATATATATCTTTATATACTATACTATATATATATATATAATAATAATATAATAATAACTATAAATAATAATATATATATATATAATAATAATATATATATATATAAAAATAAATAATAATATATATATATATATATATATATATATATATATATATATATATATAATATATATATATATATATATATCTTCTTATAATATATAACAATAATATAATAATAATATATATATATATATATATATGGATGGTCAGATTTTTTTAATGCTCACAGTATTATGTAACTGGAGAACGGTAGCATTTACAGTAAAACAAATTATATTTGGAATCAGCCGAAAATTCTAAGAGTAGTAGGGCTAACTTTCCGTTAAAAAATGACCGCGACCTTTTTGACCTTTTCTGACCGCGACCTTTCTTGAGCTCAATTTTACTGACCTTGACCTTTTTGGCGTTCACCTTTTTGGGCCTTGACCTTTTCGACCAACCCTTTGGTCTTCCATGGAGTCAATTTAAATTTTTACCCACCATGCTTTTTAGGGAAGTCGATTTTGAGAACCTAATTTTTTGAGAACCTAATTTTTGAAAAGGCCTAATTTTGAGAACCTAATTTTTGGCAACTAATTTTTGGCAACCCCAATTTTTACGGCAACCCTGATTTTGGCCCCCTAATTTTCAGCACTAATTTTAGCACCCTTTCGAAGAAAGGGTGCTAAAAATTAGGTCGTACGTATTACCCCCTATTTTACGCCCCCTAATTTTTTCGACCGTGGGTAATTTTTGCCCACGGTAATTTTTGGGTAACCTTTAGGGGCTTAGCCCTTTTTGATGTCGTTACCTTGTTTGACCATGATATTTAGGCCTTGACCTTGCCATATACCATGGGTCATTTTTAGCCCACGGTAATTTTTGGTCATCCGTGGGTCAATTTTGGCCACAGTAGTCTTTGACCAACCCTTTATTCTTCCATGGGTCAATTTTGACCCACCAGTAATTTCGACCCCTTTGATATTCCATGGGTCATTTTTTGCCCACGGTAATTTTCACCAACCCTTTGGTATTCCATGGGTCAATTTTTGACCCACGGTAATTTTTGTCCTTCCTTTAGGACTTAGCCTTTTGATGTCTTAGCCTTGTTTGACCATGATATTTCGGCCTTGACCTTGCCACATACCATGGGTCATTTTTGACCCACGCTAACTTGATGGCTTTGATGGTTCCCAATCACCGTAATAAGTATCTAGGGATGTTCTATTAGTGTTCTATGAGTATTAGATGAGTGCCAGGTGAGTGTCAGGTGAGTGCCAAGTGAGTGCCAATGAGTGCCAATGAGTGCCAAGTGAGTGCCAATGAGTGCCAAGTGAGTGCCACATAGTGCCAAGTGAGTGCCACATAGTGCCAACTGAGTGCCACTTTTTTCAAGCCTTTTCTAGCCTCCCCTGAACCCCGAATAGCCCTAATATGGGTGTCTATCCCTAGGTAATAAGGTATGAGGAATCGATTGGTGTATATTACAATCTGCTAGAATGCTTCCTACTATGAGTTAGTATTTTTATAACACTTATAAGCACTTACACTCTCCATAGACACTTACATTAAACCATATACACTTACACCCACACACAGGTACACTTACACTTACACTCACACACTCGATATTTTGACGCCTCAACATTAATGCCTCAACATTAATGCCTCAGCATTAATGCCTCAGCATTGATGCTCCATCATAAATGCCTCAGCATTGATGCCTCAACTTTGAAGGTTCATCTTTGATGCCGTCATCTTTGATGACGTCATCTTTGATACCATCTATATTGATGATTCATCTTTGATGAAATCATCTTTGATGTCTCATCTCTACCCCACATCGTAGAACAGAGTTAATATTAATGTCTTCCCCCGTTCATAATTGGAACACCAGGGCGCAGTGTGCGCCCTCCGCGCAAAGACAACCAGCCCCGCACCCGCAGGTGCGATCCGCCGCGTTCCCGCCCGCCGCGTGCGCCCGCAGGCGCAATATTTCCGCGTGCCCGCCGCGTGCGCCCGCAGGCCTGTTTTCCGCGTACCGCCCGCCAGTGCCGCAGGCCTGGCTCCCCGTATGTATGAAAATATATATATACTATAAGTCATTCATTTTTATTTCATACTTAAACATTTCAAAGAATTTCTTTTCAAATATACTATGAGTCATTCATTTTTATTTCATACTTAAACATTTTTATTAAAAACATTTTCGCGAACCTAAAACTGTAACTCATTACAGACCTATTATTTAACACATATATTTATTAACATTATTTTTTACTTAATACTTTTTACTTAATACTTTTTAATTTATAAATTTTTAAAAATTGTATGTAAGAAGAAAAAACCAAAGTGTCTGATATATAAACATTTTATTTTACTACAATTGTACGAAATTTTATTAAAAACATATACTTTACATACCTTAAAGCAGTAAAGCAGTAAAACAATAGAGGTGTTATTACCTAACACCTAGGGGATTAGTATGCCTTTGTTTTACTGCTTTACTGCTTTAACTTTCTGCTTTACTGCTTTAACTCATGTTTTACTGCTTTAACTTTCTGCTTTACTGCTTTAACTCATGTTTTACTGCTTTAACTCTCTGCTTTACTGTTTTAACTCTGCTTTACTGTTTTAACTCTCTGCTTTACTGCTTTAACTCATATATTTATTAACATTATGTTTTCTTTTATATTTTTTATTTTGTTTTAATACTTTTTATTTATTATTTCTATTTTTATTTTTGTTTTAATACTTTTTTATTTTTAATTTGTAATGTAAGAATAAAAAAAATTCAGAGTGTCTGATATATAAACATTTTATTTTAATAAAATTGTACGAAATTTTATTAAAAACATATACTTTACATACCTTAAAGCAGTAAAGCAGTAAAACAATAGAGGTGTTACCTAACACCTAGGGGATTAGTATGCCTTTGTTTTACTGCTTTACTGCTTTAACTTTCTGCTTTACTGCTTTAACTCATGTTTTACTGCTTTAACTTTCTGCTTTACTGCTTTAACTTTCTGCTTTACTGCTTTAACTTTCTGCTTTACTGCTTTAACTTTCTGCTTTACTGTTTTAACTCATATGTTTTACTACTTTAGCTCATATATTTATTAACATTATGTTTTTTATTTTATTTTAATACTTTTTATTTATTTTTATTATTATTATTTTTATTTATTTTTATTATTATTTTATTATTTTTATTATCTTATTTTTATTTTTATTTTTATACGTAGTGTAACATTATGTTTTTTATTTTATTTTGTTTTAATACTTTTTATTTATTTTATTATTATTTTTATTTATTTTTATTATTATTTTATTATTTTTATTATCTTATTTTTATTTTTATTTTTATACGTAGTGTTATTTACTTCATGCCTATTGTTATTATTATTTAGAACACACACACACACACACATTCACTATGACACTTATACACACATTCACTATGACACTTATACACACATTCACTATGACACTTATACACACATTCACTATGACACTTATACACACATTCACTATGACACTTACATTTTCCCATAGACACTTACATTTACACTTACACTCACACACAGATTTACTTACACAGGCAGATTTACTTACACTCACACAGATTTACTTACACTCACACACACACACACAGATTTACTTACACTCACACAGATTTACTTACACTCACACACAGATTTACTTACACACACACATAGATTTACTTACACTCACACAGATTTACTTACACTCACACACAGATTTACTTACACACGCAGATTTACTTACACTCACACAGATTTACTTACTCACACACAGATTTACTTACACTCACACAGATTTACTTACACTCACACACAGATTTACTTACACACACTCACTTACACATATAACGTATAATTTATTAAAACATTTTATGTTTTAATTAAACACATACATTTATATTAATCATTCAAATATAACTAAAATTATTTCAAAGTTTCTTAAAACTTCTATAATAAATCAATCATTATCTTTGAACAAAGAATTTATTATTAACTGTTAATACTTTTTGTTTATAAATTTTATAACTATCAAGTTTTAAAATAACTTTTACTAAAATTTTATGAAATTTTATTAAAAACATATATTTTACGTACCTTAAAGCAATAAATCAGTAAATCAGCAAGGTTAGCCCCTAGCACCCCTCTACACCAAGCTACGCCATGTTTTGTTCTATTGACTTACAGCTTTACATCATCTTTACCCATGTAATAAGTATAAAAATAACAAAATAAGTTCTTCTCTGCTAACATATCATGTATTTTATTAAAATCTTTCTAAGTTCTTATTTAAAAATAACAATTATTCACTTACATTTATATTATTCGCTCGATGTTAACTAAAAATATTTCAAAGTTTTTTAAATAATTCGGATTTTCTTTATTATTATTATTATTATTATTATCTATGTACATTGACAATCCATCACGAGAAAACACAACAACCCGCACTCCTTACAGATACGAAACTGACCTCTCTCTGTAAAATGTGTTGAAATAACTACTTTAGGTCTAAATTTAGGATAATCCTTTTTTGTACCCCAGGGCGATTTAGGCCTAATTCCCGGTCAAAATATTTCAAACTGACCTTTTTCTGTAAAATGTGGTGCAATAACTACGTTGGGCCTAAATTTAGGTATAAATTTAGGATAAACCTTTTTGTATCCCAGGCTGATTTAAGCCTAATACTAGGTCAAAAGGTAATTCCAGTATAGACAAGAATCGAGAATCCATGTTATTATTATTTTATAAATATATTTCAAACTGAAACATGCTGGATCGGTAAGATCCTTTAAGCAGGCAAGAAGGAAATGTTTACCTTTCTTGTGAGTGGCCGGAGTAATCCTTATCTCTATATGACCTCGTATGTGATTGGTCGAGAATTATTTTATCGCTTTTTGGTTTTAGGTATGTAAAAACATGTTCTTTATACCTGAACCAAGTTTCGTTTATTTAAACTCTTAACATACATGAAAATATTTATTTAAGAAAGTAAAAATAAGGATAATAAAAACTTTACTAGATAAGTAGAATCTTAAAGAGCGGTTAAGTCAGAAAAGTAGAATTTATATATATATATATATATATATATATATATATATATATATATATATATATATATACTATATATATATATATATAATATATATATATATATATATATATAACTGCTATATATATATATATATATATATATATATATATATAATAACATAACTCCTTTATACTATAACGCTATGCTGCTGTATAGCAATATATATATATATACACCACTGTATATATAAATTTTTGTGAGATAATGATTGATAAATTCTGGTATATAATTAAAGTTTATTATCATATTTTACTCTTACATCTTGTGTTAGAGCTAATAAACGAGCAGGGTCAGAGATATGAAAAACGTGTTTTTACATGCAGTAAATAAGCGACAAAGACCTCGACCAATACTACGAAGATCTTCGCAAGGACCTCCGGCCTACAGAAAGGTAAACATTTCGCTTCTTACTGCTATGTCTTACCGATCCAGCGCGCAGCTCTTGTTTATAAAACGTAACATGGATTCTCGATTGCTGTGCGCTGGAATTTGCTGACCTGGTAATCAGGCTTAAATCAGCGCAAGTACAAAGAGTTTATCTAAATTTGCTACCAAACTGAGCTAACACCACATTTTACAGAAAAGATCGGTTGTGTTGCCGAGTAAGCCTAAATCTTCCCAGAATTCTTATCCCAGACAAGGCAGTTATTCAACACATTTTGAGGAGGAAAGATCAGTCGGTTCGCCATCTCACTGGGAAGATATGAAACCAGCCGCTCACTGCTAAATGAGACGTCATGTATGGGCTAACAATGTGTAATGTGTGAAAATCCGAATTATTTAAAGAACTTTCCAGTGTTTGAAAGTTAACATCGATCTTGAAATAGCATACTAAATGTGGTGAACTGGTGATTATTTTTAAATAAGAACGAAAGACGGCATAAAAATACATGATATATCGAAAGAACATTTTGTTGACCCTGCATTACATGGGTAGATGATGCAAAAACTATGAAGTCAATAAACAAAACATGTGTGTATATAGAGGGTGCTAGAAATTGGCCTTTGTTTACGATTTATGCTAAGGTACGTAAGCCCAATAGATTTCATAATTTTGTAAAAGAGATTGACACAAAAGTGATAGTGCTAGAACTATGAAGCAAGAAAGTAATAACGGTGTAATAAATTCTTTGTTAAGATAATAATTGATTTATTATAAATTTTAAGAAACACATTACAGTATAGCTAATATGTGTTGAATGGAACATAAAGATGTTTTAATATAAATATTATATGATGGTCTGGCTGCAAATGCTGCGTAGTGTATGCATATCTGTGTGGCAATTAAATCTGTGTTGATGATGGCTGGAAAAATATGTATCTGTGTGTGTGTAATGCGTCTGTGTGGAGTGCAAAGTAAATCTATATTGACATTGTGTGAAATGCAAATCTGTAATGACAGTGCTGGTAAATCTGTGTGGTATGCAGCTGTGGCTGTGTGTGTGCATAATGGCGTGAGGTATCTCTGCCTCAAATCTGTGTGTGCTGAAGTGTAAATGTAGTGTGCCCATGGGCCAGTGTGCAGAGATATTGACAGCGCAAGTGTCATGAGTGAAATATTGTGTACATGAAGTATCTGAGTGAGTGTGTGTGCTCAATGTCATGGTGAGTATTGTGGTGTATTGGCTGCTGTTCTAAACAACATGTAACAACAGGCATGTAAATAACACCACATGCAAAGCAAAATAAATAAGATAAAAATAATAAAATAATAAATAAAAATAAACAAAATAATAAAAATAAAATAAAGAGAATAAAAAATAAATAAATAAAAACATAATATGTTCCACAATATATATATAAAAATAAAAGTAAAAATAAGATAATAAAAATATTAAAATAATATTAAAAGCAAATAAAAATAATGTCAAATAAGAAATAAATAAAGAAACTATTAAAACAAAGATAAAAAGACATAATGAACCAATAAATATGAGCTAAAGTAGTAAAACATATGAGATTAAGACTGTAAGCTGAAAGTCAAAACTTAATGCTTTGAAGAGGATAAGCCAGAGGACAGCTCGAAGTTAAAAACGATAAGCTGAAAGTTAAAAACGTAAAGAAAGTAAACAATGAAAACGGTAGGCAAAGGCATGCTAGCCTAGTGACAGACAATAACACCTCTGTGTTTACTGCTACTTTGCTTTAGGGGTATAGTAATTATGTTTTAATAAAAATTTCGTACATTTATTAAAAATAAAATATATTTATATATCAGACATAATTTTTATTTCTTACATTACAATTTAAAAATAAAGAAGTATTAAAACAAAATAAAATAAATAATATAAATAAAAAATGTTAAACAAATAAAATATAAGCAATGACCAATATATGAGTTAAGCGGCTGCGAAGAGACAAACAATGCTTTGAAGGATAAACAATGCTGAAGTTAAAAACGGTAAACATGAGGATTAAGAAGCAAAAAGACCAAGCGAGTAAGCACATGAGTTAAGCTGTGAGAGACCAAGCTGTGAAGCATTAAAGGCAAGAACATGCCACCCTGGGTGTTCCAGATGAATCTTACCTCTACTGTTTACTGCTTTTACTGCAAGTATGTAAGTATATGTTTTTAATAAAAATTTCGTACGAGTAACAGTAAAAACCTCAAATGTTTATATATTCGAACCAATTTTTGGCTCTTACATACAATTTTAAAACGCTGCAAAACAAAGTGTTAATCAAAAAGTGATAATAAATAGTTATAATATGTTATTGATAACAATGATTGTTTTGGTTTTAAAAATATTTTTAACCTAAAATATATTTTAGCGCCTCAAAGGCAAAAAGTGATGACTCGCCAGCTTGTTGAGAACAACAGTGTTTAATGCATCAAGCAAAAGCTGGATGACTATAATATATATACTATTTTTCATTCGCGCAGTGCACCGAGCCCACACGCGTTTTGAAATGCGCCTGCTGAGGCACGTACATAATACGCAGAGAAAATATGCAAGGCACACTAAGCGCGGGGCTGCCCGGCGTCCACGCGGTGTCAAGTCAGGAGAGGCACACACCGCTGGGCCAGTATGACGGGGTGATTGTATCTGTTTGCGATTGATGAAGGCGCCGGAAGATGTTTCATCAAAGATAGTCGTCGTATAGATATTTATCAACAGAGCGTCATCCCAGATGACGGCGTGAACCTTCAAAGAGACGAAGGCATCAATCTTCCGAGGCATTGCTGATGAACATCAATGCTGAGGCATTGTGCTGAGGCATTAATGGCCCGGGCGGGCGTCAAAGTATCGGTGTGGTGGCGAGGTGTAGGAGTATTTTTGTGTTGTGGTAATATTCGCGCTGGTTGGCTGTAGTATTATGGAGAGAGTGTAAGCGCCCGCAAGTGTTACTCATGCCTCATGGTGGAAGCATTCTGGCACGAGGTATGTGCTACGCAATCATACTGCAGCGCACCACAGGATGGGGCACACCGCTGGCCCAGAGGCTGATGTCGGGTTCAGGAAGATGGAAGCGAAAAAGTGGCATGGCTATAACAAATCACCTGACGCCTGTTTTCACTGGCGCCGTGGCGTGTATGGCGCGTCATCAACCTCATAGAGGCCTGTAAGCATCCTAGTTACTGACCAAGACAGATTGAGGCGCCATCAAACCATCAATTGGCGATGGTGCATGTTACATATTTGGCATGGTGTCAAGCTGGAATACTAAATCTGAAATACGTGGTGCGTCGACCCATGTACAAAGGGTGGTGGCCGTGGGCAAAATGACATGGAGTACCAAGGACGATCGAAAAGCTCGTGGTGCGTGACGTGAAGACAAGTAAATACCGTGGGCAAACCCGCAGATGACAAATACCGTGAATAAATGACCCATGTTATATGTTGCAGGTCAGGCAAATATCATGGTCAAATACTTTGACTACAAGCAAAAAATTGCTCGTGGTGCCACTGATCAAAACCAGGGTTCAAGCAGGGATAGCCAGCCACTGGCGATTAGACGCATTGCCGCACTGGCTCAGAGAGGGTGCTAAGAGTCTGGAGATAATCAGGGTCTGTGAGTTACTGGGTTGCTAATCCAGGGTCTCAAAAATTGGGGTTCTCAAAATTGGGTTCTCAGGTTCTCAAGTGTTTAAGATAAGTGGGCCAAGGTGACCCATCTGCGTGATCGAAAAAAAGGTCAGGCAAATGAACGCAAAGTCAAGGTGTCAGGCATCAGCCTCAAGATAAATATCGTCAAATCATGATATTTGGCAAATCTACTCTAAGAGATGGGATTTAACTTTTTTTTTTTTTTTTTTTTTTTTTTGTATTCATCGAAAATATTTTAAAAGTATTTCCCCCATTTGGGGGCTCCGAGCCGACGGGGGACCAGAGGGGGACGTTTCCATACCGGGGTGGTCGGAGGAACCCCCGCGACACTAAAAAGACCAAAGCGGGGTTCGGAGACCATCCCCGGAGATTAAAGTCTAATCATCCACCGGGAGAGGTAGGGCGACTCCTGCCATCTTTGCGGTTTACCTATGGTATTCTTTAGTTAAAAAAATAATTTTACTTCAAAAACACTTTGGTATTACTTTAACTAAAGGAATACCATAGAGTAAACCGCAAAAAGATGGCGGGAGTCGGGTCTCTCGGTCTCCCGGTGGACGACTTGAGGACTAATCCCCCCTCTGGGGATGGTCTCCGGAACCCCAGCTCTTTGGTCTTTGGGTGTCGCGGGGTTCCTCCGACCATCCCCTCCGGGGTGCTATCCCCCTCTGTCCCCCGTCGGCTCGAGCTAAATGGGGGAAATAACCACAAATATTTCGATCTTTTTATCCCATCCTTAGGAAATTTCCGCTGATTTAAATATATGATTTTACTGTACCGATCCACATACTGTGAGCATTAGACATATATATAATATATAATAATATATATATATATATGTATATATATATATATATATATAACATAACATATATATATATATATATATATATATATATATATATATCTTTATATATATATATATATATATATATAATAATAATATATATATATATATATATATATATATATATATATATATATATATATATATATATAACATATATAATAATAATATATATATATATATATATATATATATATATTATATATATATATATATATATATAAGCTATTTATTTTCATATGCCTTCAGTGAAGCGCAAAACAACAAAAAAATATTTCTTTTTAAAATACATTTCGATAATATTATTGCAAATTCAGAATCTTAAAATGCATTTATTTCACAGGTTTACCAACTTTACATAGCATAAATTATTTTGAGGGGTGTGGTTTGAAACAGGTCCATCAATTATTTGTAATATAAACTATTTTATTATTTTTTTTTTTTATTTCTGTTTATTCCAAAACCACGTGCTCCATCACAACAGCTGATCATAATATTTGTAAACAAACGTTCTTTATGTACAAAATTCGTGCTAAAACTGGATTAGCATTTCTTAGCGAGCGTAAGCACAAGTGACAAAAACGATAACGACTTCAAACACAGTTCAGATGATTTAGCTCAATGGTTAAAATATATGGGGTTATCATCAAATTCCATTTTTCTCTTTGTTTAAATGTGTTAAACTTTGATTTTTTTTTTGTTATCAATCAATAATTCCATTGAATTTATCGAAGTTTACAAAGTATTGGCAATTTTGGAGACAATTTTGCTCATATCTAGATCACAATCTAATATTGTGCCTAGATCTAATTCTCATTGTAAGCTGATGATTTGGTTTTGTGTGGTGAATTTGAAGAAAGTTTGAGAGGTTTGGTAGGGTGTGTGGTAATTATATAGCTATGTATAATCACTTATTATTCTTACTGTATTGAAACTATAAATATAAAATTTACAGACATGATTAAAATAGTCTTAAGTGGGGAAGACCAATTTTGTACAATAAATTTACAAAAGATTAAAAGTCTAAAAAAGTGGGGGAAGACCATATTTGTACAATAAATTTACAAAAGAACTAATAATTATATTATGAAAAGTATACTTGGCTCATGAAATTATGCCTCGCATCCTTGGATTATGCACAAAAATTATTGAAACTATCATTAGCATTTTTATTTTTTACAATAATAGTTTTTTCTGTAATAGTTGCACAGAGGAGTGTCACCCCCGATTTTTATGAAAATCATGGGATATACTCTAAAAAAGATAATAATGATTAGTGAAAACAAAAATCGGCGGTCTCTTTAGGAAAAAAAGTTACAGCCTCTCAAAGTTTGAATTTTCCCATAGTGTTTTCTTTATAAAAAAAAAATAATAATAATATAATGAAAGGCTTTAAAAAAAAATGAAAATTAATTTAAGTTATTAGGGACAAATTTACAGCTTCTAAATTTTAAAATTTTCCCACATAGGCTTCTTATAAAAAAAATTTGTGGGCCTCGTGCTCGTTTTAGGGCCATCTAGTTCAGGTTGATGAATCCACCAAATTTATGTAGAAATGACGATCCATATAGGTTATTAGGTCTTGGCCATCCTAGTTCAGGTTATGATAAGATATATTAATTCTACATAGATCATAACCTGAACTAGAGGGCCTTAAATGAAACCTAACTTGATGATCAAATGAAAAGTTCTATGGGGAGTTTTAAACAACTTTGAGAGGCTTTAACTTTTTTCCTGAAGAGGGACCGCCAAATTATCGTTTTTCACTATCTCAGTATACATTTTTTTACGAGTATTTCCTGTGACAATTCATAAAAATCGGGAGGTGACACCCCTCTGTGCTACTATGACCATTTTTTCTAATTACCAACGATTCAATATTTTTAATGGTAATTGTAGAGTCCCGGGGAGAAGTAATTAAATGCAATTATTGTATTAAAACTATAAATATTTTATTACAAAAATTGTATAAAAAAATTATTTGAAGTTTTATTTACTGATTTTTGTACATTTTAAGTTTATAATTTCAATAAAAATATAAAAAATATTGCTATGAAAAACATAACTTTAGGGCTTTATTTAGTTCATGTAGGGATGAAGAATCACAAAAAATTTGATGCATCAATATTTATTATTGATATTCAAAATTTTAGTTTAATTGTGGAGAATTCACCAGGCCAAAGTAGATGAATACTATTAAAATTATACTATTAAAAATATTAAAGGCCAGGAAAATAAAATATAGAAAAACCCACCCAAGCCCAAGCTTAATGCAAATCTCCCAGGTGAGCGCAGACATGAGCTTTGAAGAGGGGAAGATTAAATACAGTTTGAAAAACAGAAGAAGGCAGAGAGTTCCACAAAACAGAAGTAGCTGGAAAAAAAAGCACCACAAACAAAATAAGTCGGGTTTTTAATACGTCACTGCAATATTTATGCGACAAGCAGGCACCCCCTTCTCCGACCTATGAGGGACGACGTCAAGAAGCTTGCCCTGGCAATGCGAAAGAGCTCGTAACTCCCCAGAGCATCTTGCCTGTCTGTAGTCTATAGGAAAAGAATAGCTGCAGACCAATGTCACATCACAGATAGAGGGTCGAGGGAGCTTTGAAAGAAGGGGACAGTTTATTAGTGTCTTAGCTTTAGACTCAACCCTATCTAATAGAAGGGTGGAGGCGCAGCCCATCAAATATGAGAACAGTACTCTATACAAGGGCAAATACTAATGCAGCCTCTGGGACCAGCCTTCGCCAACTGCTACGCACGCTTCACTACTCCCAGTACAGTATCGGGGAGAGGCAAAGAGTGGGTGATATCCATATCATTATGCTATCATTTACTATATATCTATATATATAATACTATTACTATATATACTTATATATATATTATATATATATATATATATATATATATCTCTATAATATATATATATTATATATATATATTATAACTATAGTATATATTATATGCTATACATATATAAGTATATGCAGCTTATTATATATATATATAGTTTGAAATGTTAGTTTCTTAAAGGCTCTTAGGTTAGAACAATACAATTACTAACTTATTTTAATAAATTACAAAATAAGGGAAATATTTAATTTTTAATTTCTATTGTAAGTTTTTGTATTTCTAGTTCTGTAGGGCTACTATATTTTTAAAATCAAGTTAATCAACACAGTGTCATATATTTTCAAAAGCTATATAAATATATATTTTGGTTTTCACAAATCTTTTTAAGTAGTTAATCAAATGATAAGGAAGCATTATGTTTTTTTACGTTTTATTAATATAACGTAAAAAACATTTGCTTTTAATATTATATATTTTCGTGTTAATAATAATAATAAGCAAAAAATAATAACTTATTAAATTCAAGTTATACTATTAATTAAGATTAATCAAACTAATGTAAAAGTATGGTATATAATTTTTTAAATTCTTTGTATGAATCAGTTAAAACTAAATATCTTTTCATTGAATATCTATTAATTCCAATAAGGTAATATCAATAATTTGTTTTGAAATATATATACCGTATATATATATATATATATATATTATATATATATATATATATATATATATAGTATATATAATATAATATATATATATATATATTATATATATATATATATTATATATATATATTATATATATTATATATATATATACTTTTAAACAAAAACACTTTTTTTTTTTAAAATATCCTGTATATCTCCAGCTGAAGAAAGGTCAGAGAGAGTAGTGATTCTTGACCAGATTCCAGAGAACATCAATAAGCTGGAACCAGAAATGGAGATCCAGTCACTGCATCATTATTTACAAATATCCTTTACATTTTACAGATATAGATTTTTGATTTATTTCATAAGGAAAATAATAAAAATTGGACATTAAATCAATCCAAATAAAGGAAGGAAGAATTGGATGCCACCGTGGAAGTAAAAAAAAAAAAATGCAAACTTTTTTTTTTTTTTTTTTTGTTGTGTGTGTGTGTGTTCAGTTGTTTACAACAAAAGATTCAGTGAAATGTTGAAGTTACAGAGGATTAAGAATCAAACTGAAGTTAATGAAGATAACCAGACAAACAAACCTATGTCAGTCTGATTGGGCTTCAAATGAGATCTCTTCCTATCTGAAATCATGATCATTCTTTGACTTGATTTTTTATTGTATTATATTCCTTTCAAAGTTTCTTAATTTTATTTCAGATATTTCCTGACGATGAAATGAACATGTCTTTACCAGATATTGATAAAACTGTAGAATTAGATCAAAAGGCATCTATAAAGTTAGAGGAGAGAAATTCAGATATGGAATTTGTGTTTGAAGAACAGATAAACAATGATGTCATAAAATCAGAAATGTTATGAATGGGAAGAGGTCAGATGTGGAACACGTTAAGGTATAATTAAATTTTTTTTATTACTTTTTACTAAAATTAGAAACAGGTGGTTATGTTAAAAAGAAGCATTACACTTTATTATTCACTTATTATTATTATTATTATTATTATTATTATTATTATTATTATTATTATTATTATATTATTATTATTATTATTATTATTATTATTATTATTATTAGGATGTACCGATAGTATCGGTATCGGCATATTTTGTGATATCGGTATTGGTTAATATGGCCGATACCTCTTACTTTTTGGGTGAAGGAATTTTGAGAAATTTAGATCATAATAATCTAAGTTTCGGATATATAAAAAGGTTTCATAAGGATTCCTTAAGCTAGCTGAAACCCCACAAGCAATGGCATCTCCGACGGTGAACAATTTCTAAAATGCATTTAAATAGCATTAACTTGGAGCTTGCTCGACGCTCCTGCAAAAAAGATTCACAAGAAGTAGGAAGCCCATTATCAGAACCCCTGGCAACAGCACTGATAGTGACGTGGTGGCCTTTTCAGCCAAATAACCTACTTTAAGATGAAGAGGATTTTGGATATGTTAGACTTTGATAAGTTCGTGGCCGAAATTGCATTGAACATCTCATTCACCTTCAAGGAATCACACAAGAACCTCATCGAAAAAACTGAAGAGACAATCATCAACAAGGACCAAAGATAATTCAAATTTGCAATCTGGAAAGATTGAAGATGAGACTCTATGAAACAGTGAGATGCTACCTAACAGAAGAAGGAGTGGTGCATGAAAATGGGCCAAGGTTTCCCTTATTATCAAGTGCTTGCAAGCAATATTTATCAGCCCCCTCTCATCAGTCGAGAGCAGCTTATTTAGGTAGGTGGGGAATGTAAAACACCCAAAAAGAAAACAGGCTCTCGCCAGATAGTAGTGAAAGCTTAATGTTTTGCATCACAAATTGAGAATTTTTGATTTAAGTAATGAAAATATCTATCTTATCGAAAGGAATATATTATTATTCTTATATTATTATGTATTATTATTATTTATAATTATTATTATTATTATTATTATTATTATTATTATTATTATATTTCATGTTTGAATAATAGCAGTTTTTGTTATTTGTCTTTTCAGCTGATTAATTAGGCACTCTTTCTTTATTTTTAGCCAATATTAGTAGCTAGTTAAAGAACTTTCTGTTGTAAATTGTAATCATGTTAAAACATAAAAGGTAGTAGCTAAAGTTTGTTAATACTTACTGGAAAATGGAAAAGGAATATTTTTTGAATAAACACAAACATTAAAAAAGTTAATTATATTATATTTATTTATTCATTCCTTAAAGATACTATTTTTAATTTATTAAAATAAAAATATACTTGGTAAACCAAATATGAAATAAAAACTAAGGAATTGGTTGTACAGAGTGCAATCCTGAGTTTCTAGCTGTACACAAATGTTCTATCTTATATGTGTATTTATTATATAATTAAAGTATCGGTACCTAAAGAGTAGAGTATAGGAATTTTCTATTATTATAATACAAATACTTAATTATATTATATTATTATATTATTATTATTATTATTATTAATTCCTTTTTGAATGGGCCTATATAAATCAAACTTACTTACTTGGTTTTATTTAATTTAAGACTGGATTACCAGAAGAGTAGAGATGTAGAGCATTAAAACAAAAAACAAACCTCAGGTTTGTTTTTTTAAGCATGAAGGAAAAAATCAAGATTTTTTTATTTTTATTTTTTTCAAAATAATATATTATTTTAGTAGTTTATTGTTTTTTATTATTATAGTTACTTTTTTTTTCTAATGATTTGCAGAAAAGGGCCAAAAGGTGTAAATACAAAACCGTACTATTCAAAAAATTATTTCCAATTCATGAGTAGTCCTTCATATAACATCGGCAAATTCAGAACGAAATTAACACAACCACTTGACAAGCTTTTTTAATTTAATATGAATATTATATTTGTTACTGATCATTCGTTGATAAGCATCTGAGTCTTCGAAATATTTCCCTATATATTTATATATTTGCAAAGTGCCGAAGCAGAACTCAACATTATTGCTTTCTCCTGAATGTCTTTTATGGAGATTAACAAGGTGTGTTGACGGTTTGAAGAGGCTGGTTACTTAGTCGCTGCAGTTTAATTAATTTATGATGATGAACAGGACACCGTGACTGAGAGTTCTGATCATAGAATTTGGTATGATTGAGTTTGATGACCACTTCCAACTTATACTGGATTTGCTCTGTCGGTTTCAGATTCTGAGTGACAAATACTGAGTTTTTATCCATTCTTTTATCTACCAAGAATTTCATTTGATGACATTGTACTTTTATACAATTATAGCTATATGTTGACTCTAATGTCCCTTTAGTGATTGTACGCTGGGCAAAAATGCCCAGTGGGAGGCATTTATATAAAATGGGCATTGTTCCAGCATTGCCATTTCATAAATGCCCTGCCCAAAACTGAGGGCATTTATAAATTATCAGCAAATGATTGATTATTGACAGCATTTAAAAAAAAAAAAAACATTCAAAGAATAGTTATCTCATTTTTCGCATTAGGTATATATATATATACTATATATATATATATATATATATATTATATATAATTATAATATATATATATATATATATATATTATAATATATATATATATAATATATCATACTACATATATATATATTATTATATAATATATATACTATATATATATATATATATATATATAATATATATATAACTATAATATATACCTATATATATTAAAAACACCAGTTGTCCCTCATAGAAACGCGGTCCGATATAGAACGCTAGGCTTGCTATACTGCGGTCTGTAAAAAAGTAAAAATTAAAATACAAAAAATAGTTAATAGATTTATTCTTATAGCAAAATTTGAAAGAGCTACTAAAAATTAAAATTAAATATTGGCAAAAATTAAAATTAAAATTGTAATTTCATTAGTCATACAGTAAAATGGAAAAGAAAACAATGGACTTTAGAGTCCACAGGATTCCTCTGCTGCCAATACCTTTTACTGTAAACTCGTTGCACTACACATTGATAGCTGTTTGTACATATAGGGTGGATGGAACGAAATTTTTTTTTTTTTTTTTTTTTTTTTTTTTTTTTTTGCGGATAAATTTTCTTTTTTTGTAAAAAAATTCAAAATTTAAAATTTAGATGTAATCGGAGGCATGTCTTGAGGTGCCGCAAGTACGATAACATTTCATAAATTTGAAATCTTTTTATTTTTAGTCTATCTTGTTTAGTTTCTTATTTCAACTATAAAAGTCCAATTGCAAAAGTTCATACTTTTTATGACCTTTTTATTAATAGAACAAACTTTTTTTTTTTTTTTTTTTTTTTTTTTTTTTTTTTTTTTTTGGTGTTTTTTTAAAAATAAAAATAAATTATTTAAAAAAAAAATTTTTTGATTAAAGATGAAGCGCTGCGTGCATTTTGTGTTCAATGTGCAATTGTGCATTCGTTAGCCTATCTGAGCACAGTTCACCGAGTCCAGACTTCATAGTCAATGTGAAGTAAAGTAATGTTGCCAACATATGAAGATGTAATGAAGTGCTATTTTCTTGTAAGAAGTAACCTCAAACCAGATACATCATCGAAGGAGCCAACTGTAAGTGAAATATCCTATATTTTAGCTAAGAAAATTGAAAATAGATGGTTAAAAGCTTCTATTCCTGTAGTTTCTAATACCGAATTTTACAAATGATAAAAGCTTAACATGACAAGTACCGAAATTTGTTAAGATCTATAAAAAGAAAAAAATCAGAAAAGCATAATTCAAACCTTGTTACATTTAAAGAACATGCTAAACTCTTATTTGATATTGCTGCCTGCAAATGTTTAGACTTTCAACAATGTAGTTGTAAAAAAGAAAGGAAAGTCCCTTTTTTTAGAGCAGGAGTTTTTGAAAGATCAACGATCGTCCAGGAAAATGGTTATGGGTAATGTTGATAGAACTACCACAAACGCTTTGTTATTGAAAGATGCAAGGAAAAGTAAAGAAATACAGAGGAAATTTAAATTTACTCAAGAAAATGCACAAAATACCACAATGACATCAACGTTTACTGATAGTGATGGCAACACGGAAGAAGAGGAAGTGGCAGAAAAGTTCACTGTTAGTGATGAAGAACAAGAGATCTTTTTACAAGAAGAAACAAATTTAGCAGGTCCTTCAGCATTACAAGAAACCAATAAAATAGCTCAAATGCGCATTAAGCTGCCGTCTGTTGCCTCCATATGTGATCGCACAGGAATATCTGACAGAGCTGCTGCAGCAATAGCAAGCTCTACTTTGCAGGACTTAGGTTTAATAAATAATGATGACAAAAGTAAAGTAATCGATCGAATGAAAATTAGACGAGAGAGAACAAAGAACCGGAAAAATGCATTCAAGACAATCAGGGTCTGATAACCGAAAATAGAGGATTGTTTTTCGATGGAAGGAAAGACAAGACAATTATTCAAGAAAAGAAAGGAAATAAGTTTTATAAAATGCTTACTACAGAAGAGCACGTTTCGCTAATAGAAGAACCAAATTCAAGGTTTTTAGGCCATGTAACACCAAGATCTGGTACTGGAAAGGATATTGCAGAGAGCATAATTGAGTTTTTCCGAAAAAACGAACATAACGAACAACTTTTGAATTTTACCGCGATTGGATGTGATGGAACAGTTATAAATACTGGAGTCAATAATGGTATGATTTCGTTGTTGTAAAACAAAATAGGAAGATCACTGCAATGGTTAGTTTGCTTATTCCATGGTAACGAACTGCCTTTACGTCACATTTTTTATTCTTTAGATGGGAAAACTAACGGTCCCAATGAGTTTAAAGGAGAGCTAGGTAAGCATCTGCAAAACTGTCATGAGCTTCCTGTGGTACCCTTTTTACCAATTGAAAATAACCTTCCTTCATTAGAAAATATAAGTGATTTAAGTACAGATCAGAAGTACTTAATGGAAATGTGTATTGCTGTATCTAGTGGAAACTGCTCGTTGGATTTATCTTTGAAAAACCCTGGAAAGCTTGCTAACTCAAGATGGCTTACATTAGCAAATCGAATACTTCGATTGTATGTGGCAACTGAAAATCCTACTAACAACCTTCAAATTCTGGCTAACTTTATTGTAAAAGTTTATGCACCCGTGTGGTTTAATATTAAGTTGAAACCTTCATGCTCGAATGGTTCTAAACATCTATGGAAGCTTATTTCTTACTCACGCTATCTAACTACTGATTTAAAAAAAAATAATAGATCCAGTTATTCAAAGAAACGGATACTTTGCTGCTGCGGAAAATATTCTTTTGTCCATGCTCTGGTATGTGATGAGCGCAAACATATAAGAGAGCTTGGTTTGCGCAGACTTCTGAAAGCAATAGCAGAGAGTATAGGTGGAATTAGAAAGTTTACAATTCCAAAAATTGACTTTGACTTTAAAGATTACATTTATATTATCCCATGGTGCGAAATTGAAATCACAGAACCCCCAATAACAAAGTATATTTCCAATGATTCCCTTAAACAATTCATTACGATGACCTCAGAATCAACTGTGGTGGAAAAACCCTTAATTGACTTTCCAAGGTTCCCATGTCATACACAAGCCGTGGAAAGAGCTGTTAAACTAGTTACTGAGTCATCTTTGTCTGTCTGTAGATCATCTTCAAGGGAAGGTTTTATTAATGCAAAAATTGTATCTCAAAAGAATATGCCAAAATTCGATACAAAAAAACATTTCAATGTGCCAATGAAGTAAAAAAACAAAACATTTTTAAACTTTGAATTTAAAATTAAATCTTGGATTTAATTGATGTACATTTTTGGTTCTCATTATAAAAGAAAATTTTTGTTAACATTGTACACTATAATATGCGATTTACCATTTGTTTTCATTTTCTTTTATTTAAATTACTGTAACATGTGTTAACAAAGCATAATAAATTGGTAAAAAAATTAGAGAAAAATACAAAAATTTGCTCTAAAGTCAATTTCTTATTGTGCATAATATTTTACGCAGACTGTCTCTTTTTTTAATCTTAAAAGACTTTATTGTTACTAATTGCATTATTTCACAGTAAATGTGTACAACTGTATATAACTTCAATAAAAATATACGCAACCAAATCTTGAATTTTTATTAAATTCTAAAAAAATTCAAATTTTTTAGGCTCTTTGCGGCACCTCAAAAGGTTGGAGATAGGAGCAATGAAATTTGAATCTTTATGTATGAACTTCTAAAAAGGCAACCTTTTGCCGCTATTAGAGAATCCCAAACTCGAAAAGAAAAATTTTAGGCAGGTTTCATTCCACCCTATAATCGTAGCATACTTCTCTCGCTGAAATACTAACAAAATTTTATACAGTATGTACAGTATTTTATACGTTAAATTTTATCATAAGCTGAGATATGAAACATCCGATAACCACAACCAAATTCTAAAACAAAAAGCCTAGAGTGGCATATCACTGGAAAGAGAAAATAAAATTTTATTTAATAGAGGCTGCTTCTTCTATACAACTGTTTCATGTAAATACGGGAGAAATGAATCGACAATTCGGAACAATTAAAAAAACAAAGAAAAGAATTAGAACTCAGTCAGTATAGGCAGATCTTTTAAGTGCATCTAAAATGACAAGCAGTCTGCGAGATGATACGTTGGTTAAAACCGAAAACAGGCATTAAATATCTGACTCTAAGACATGAATCGAAAACGAGTGCCTTGCAACGGAAATAACGTTAAGGACAAAGGCCTCTACTCTATATGATAAGTTTAAAAACCGAAATGACAAAGTATTAAATTGCCAGGGTTGGCTTGATAATTTCAAAAAAGCGTTTTTGCTTTTAAAAAATATTTACAACAGCAGATAATGACGCAAGCAAAGAGGTTTTTCAGATTGAAATTTATGAAAATAAATTGAAGATAAGCGGTACGCCTGAACAAGTTTTCACTGCTGATGAAACTGGTGGCTTTTCTAAAAAAAAAAAAAAAAGCCAGATCGCACATACATTTTCTAAAAATGAAAAGCATTTTCTAGCTTCAAGGCAGCAAAGGATCTTGTGACAATTATTATTTTGCTTGACATGTAGACTGGACGTTAATAAAAACCTGGCTTTCTTCATATTAAAGGTCAGCAAACCTACTTGGTTTATAATAGGAAAAAACCAAAAATCTATTGGCCATCTTCTGGCAATCCAATAAAAAGACTTGGGTCACGGTCGATTTATTTAAAGACTGGTTTCATAAGTGCTTTGATTTCAGAAATCAAGAGTTACCTTGAAAATAAAGGGAATGCCATTGAAAGGGTTGTTAATTCTTGGACAATATGGCGTTCATCCAGAAGGCTTAAAACTACCAATGGAATGTCCGAAGTTGTATTTCTCCAGGCCAATACTTCCAATTTCTTCAACTTTAGATCAAAGGAGTGGAATCAATGTTTTTCAAACCAATTTACTATAGATAACATTCACACGGAATTTGTAATTTTCTTAGATGAGGATTCGAATGCAAACGCACTGAAACGGTGGAATCTTTAAATATTTCAGGCATGTGTAAATTAGTTAAGGAGGCAATGATGTCAAATTAAACCACAACCCGCGTTAACGCTTGCTGTAAAAATTTTATGGAGTGAATGCGTTACAGATTTTCAAGGATTTTCAACTGTAGAAGATGAAATTGCAAACATTGTTGCAATTGCTCATCATGTTGGTGGTGATGGATTTGACGACCTTCACCAAAAAGAAATTGAAGAAATAATGAAGGGAATAAGGAGACATTAACGAATGATGTGTTAGCTGAACTTGTTAATTCAGTTTTTGATACTGAAGATGACGATGAAGAAAATGCTGTAGTAAAATGATTGGGATTTAAATACATAGGTGAACTGCTGTTTCGTTTATTGACAAAACGGTTAATAATTTTATTGTCTGACAAAGATTCTTCAATGGGAATCAGTCTCAAAATAAAAACAATGTTGAAGGATGATTTAAAACCATATGAAGAAATATTTGGTGAGCTAGAAAGGCAAAAGCGTCAATTACCGATAACGATGTATTTCTCAAAAAAGGGGCCTATGCAATCTACAGATTCGGAAGCGCCTTCATCTCCAACTCCTTCAAACTTCATTACACTTTGAAAGAAGAAATATTTTTGTGCGCAATTGGATTACTTAAAAATTTTATAATTACAAGCACTTAAATATTCAAATTAAATATTAAAATAATGGTCTCCAACATTAGGTACAGCCCTTCTTTGGTAATATTTTTTTCACTTAAAAAAACTTTTTTTTGTTCAATTTAAGATGTGTACAGTACTGTACTATAATATAATAAATATCCTACTAATTAACTTGTCAATAAAATATGTTTATATACTGTACTGTAAATAACATTATATGTGCAAATTTATTCAATTATTAAGGATAAATAAAATACTGCTGATAT
>JABUQX010041595.1:60000-107152 GCA_015478945.1 Trachelipus rathkii
TCCGTATCCTTCTCATCCAACACATACCCAATATTTAAAACCAGACACTTGTTCCAGCTGCTCACCATTCTAACATAACTTCACACTGAGGGGTATCCTCACTCACAACCATAAACCTTACTCTGTTATCTACGTTTACTTTCAGGCCCCTCCTTTTACATTTACCCCTGCCAAATCTCTCTACCAATCTTCTCAAACTCTCTTCAGATCACCACACAGAACCAAAATCATCCGCATATTAATAGATAGGCACCCTCCACTCATCTCCATTCTCCATCATTCTAACACCTATCCCTGCCACCCCCCACTCTAATCTTTGCATAACCCCATCCATATACAGAAGTGAAATAACCAAGGAGACATAACACACCCTGCCTCACTCCGCTATTATACTTAAAACCAATCAAAACCTTTTGCTACCATTTATCTCACCCACCCTCACTATCTCTCAATAATACTTTTGATTCCATTTCAGAAGGCTTACCACCAAACACCATATATCACTAACGACTGCCATGGGAAAGGAAAAAAAACAAGCTCGTTTTTTTTCCGAAAAAAAACGTTTTTTTTTCATGAAAAAAAACAAGTAAAATTTGTTTTTTTCGCTTTTTGTTCAAATTAAGTTGTGAATTTACACTGTTGGACATTTATATTAATAAATTTAGCAAATTATACTCTAATTTGGAACTTTTTTGGTTCCAGATTTCCATACAAGGTGGAAACCCTGAGATTTGTGTTCAAAATTTTTATGGGTTTTCCATATTTTATTTTGACTATTCTGATTTGATATTCAAAATATATTGTTTGTGGCTTCATTAATATTTTTCCTACTCTGTTTCAGCTTTCAGTAACATTTTTAATCATTAATTAGTTTAAATCAGAATTTAAAAATGCCACATGCAAAAAGTCGTGTGGACTGTACTTTTTTAAGGAAATTAAAGGTTGCAAAGGCCCTTCGCTTGAAATATAACTTTTGTTGTGTAGGCATGTTGCAAAAACTAGTATTATTGCTCATAATCTAGAACTAGGAATTTCTGAAAATTTGCCAACTGAAGAGATGATTATGCGTAAGGCAGCTATAGCTATAAAAGTCCTTGTGACTGCCCGCTGTTCCTTCCACACTGACTTCTCAGACGATACTTTTGCGACTGAGATATCAGACTTACAGTCATATTCAACAAATTTAAATTGGTGGGCTGATCACGCTGATGAAGCCAGTGATAATGATGTTGACAGTAGTCACAAGCAAGCAATGTCAGTACTTCAGTAGTGACTGGGGTCTGGGAGTGGGACTAGTGATTAGTGAATCAAAAGTGGATATTCCAAAGCCAAATATTAATTTAGTCATTCACTCATCCTCCTTCATTTAATCTTGGTATAAATTTTAATTTCAATATTTTATTATTTCATTTTGCATCCCTCAAGTCACTTTTGAGTTTTTCATTCAATCATTTATAATAAATATATATACATTAAATATTTAAAAGTAGAATTATAATATGATCTATGATATAACACAATGATAAAATACATAGTTAATTATTAAGTAGAAGCCTAACAAACAACGTCCGTCAATTTGTTTCTACTTGTAAACTTTAACGAAAAACGGCGTGTTAAAAAATAAAGAGAAAGGTAGTCTGTTATTTTATAAATCATAATGGAATATTGTTTATTCAAGTATCCTTATATTTGAAAAAAATGAAAATACTGAAAATATGACTATTAGAGCCTCTTTTATTTAAAAAATACATTTAATGAAAAAAAACGAAAAAAACGAAAAAACATGAAAATAACACGATTTGAAAAAAACGGTTTTTTTCCCAACCCTACAGTAACACCTGCCATAGAGCTTCATTATTAACCCTATCATACGCCTGTTGCAAATCCATAACTAAATACAATTTATTCTTTTTTCTCCCTCATTTTTTCAATGTAAGATTTGATCCACACATCCTCTTACCACTTCTAAATGCGCACCTTGTTCATTCACCAATCAGTCCTTCAGTCACTCGACGCACTACTTTCGACCAAAATTACCAGCATATATCTTCCTTACAACACTCGATAAACTTATTTCCCTAAAATTTCCACAGTTCCCCTTATCTCCCTTACCCTTATATTAAGGGTACTATTACTGCTCTCCTCCAATCCCTTGGAACTATACACTCCATAAACGCTTTATTACACAACTTCCAAATTCAATCAATCACCATCTCGCCTCCGTTCTTGATCATTTCACCGAGTAATTTCATCTATTTACCTGCAGATTTACCTTTTTAACTTCTCACTCTACCCATACCTCCTTCTTGCTGATTAAACCTCATCCCCAAAATACCTTATCCTTCTTGCACCATCAAAAACCCCAGCACACATTCACTATCCCCTTTTCATTACTGCCAATATTATGCAAGATTTTCGAATGTTCTTTCCACACTCCCTCACATCCATTTCGATCAGTACGAAAGCACCATCCCTATATTCATTATTCTAAGCAGGTTCCCCTTATTCTCATTCTTAACCTTTCGCGCTTTCCTTCCAGAAGAGCTTCCTATTCCCTATTAAGTTCCCCATTCATCCTCTTCCAAACTGTTTCAGTTACCTCTTGTTTTCTCCTACGTATCACCTTTTTGATATTTCATTTTTCCTCCTTAGTATAATTCCAACATCTTTCTTTTGAAAACTTCATCATTTGCTGTTTAGTACATTCAAGCCACGCTTTTTAACTTTATAACCGCTTCGCTTCACCTCTTCATGTCCACCACTCATCTTTAACATTCTTACTTCCTAAATTAGCACATCCACATACTTCTTTTTGCACTGCTAACAAATTGCTTCTTTTCATTTGCTCCCAGAATTGTTCAGTTTCAACTTGTTCACATATCTCAATGATTTGTTCACATTCAACTCATTTACTTGCGAGCGTTCTTACTACTTATCCTTATTACCTGTTCACTTGAACTTCTCACTCTTAATTTTACCCACTTCCTCTCCATCCCTTCCCCTCCATCCAAGCCCCACTAACTTAAATATTTACATAGAACAAACTTAGTGATCCCGATAACCCATTCCGTTTAAACCCCTCATGATTTAACATCCAACACAACTTCAACATCTCCTTCTTCACCAACACAAATCAATCTACTTTTTACACTTTTCGATTACCATCTGCTTAACCGTACACCCACATCTAGTATACTTATGGATACTCTTGTGTCTAAAAAAACAAGTATTACTTACACACATGCTTCTCTCCTCACGGACATCATTACCTACCTACATAATCATTTTTCTCCCGACACCCAAAACTACCTGTTATACCATCTCCCTTTTTTGACAACCTATCCAACCATTCAGGTCCCCCACCACTATCAATCTGAAGCTCCCACTTACCCCATCCAAAACATCTTTTCAGATTATCCCAAAAAATAGTAATACTCTCTTCAACGTTTCCTCAGATGGACCATACTCACAACCACACATACCTTGACCTTTTCAAACTTAAATTTAACCATTAGAACTTCTAGGACTCAACACCACACAAGGTTACCATGCTCTATATCAAAGTCACTCATCAAAAATTTGCCAACTCCTTCTCTCCCCCTCTAATTCCTTTCCCACACCACCACACACACATTTCACACCACACCACTCATTTTCACCGTTGTTCCTTTCATCTTATTGTTCCGTCACAACGGAAGCAAATCAAATATTGCCCTTTCTAAATACATCCATCACCTCTTTCTCTTCTTCTCAACATTTTATTCCTCTGACATTCCATGTACCCATACGATTCATACAATTTCGCGAAAATTAGAAGGCCTTTTACGGCGATCACGACCATCTCCGGAGGCATGCATTAGCATTCCTAGCAAGAAATAGGTGGTAGTGGGCAGCCAACCCAACTCCACTGTCCCTTTAGTCGTCTTCTACGACTCGCAGGACAACGATGTTGCAATTCTTTCTCCCCACACATAGGGATATGAGTATAGGGATGTCTGTAAGGTGTTATGTCTAGAAAGGGTTGTGTACTATTTAAGTATGTGTATTATATGGGATATGAGTGGTCAGTAATATGTTGCTGGAGGGTGAGTGCTGTAAGAATATGAAACGCAAAAAGAGAAAGGCGCACATTAAAATTGGGAGGTAGATTTTCACGCTTTCGCGTATGGCGTGATAATATATATATATAATATATATATTATTATATATATATATATATATATATTATATAATATATATATATATATATATATATATATATATTATATATATATATAATATATATATATATATTATATATATATATATATATATATATATATTATTTATAATATATATATATATATATATATAATACTATATATATATATTTATATATATAAAAGTATATAATATATATATATAGGTATATTATAGTATATTATATATTATTATATATATAATATATATATATATAGGTGTATATATATATATATAATATATTTATATATATATTATATATATATTATATAGTATATATATTATATATATATAATATATATAATATATATATATTAAATATATATATATATATATATATATATTATATATATATTAATAAAGCGCATAACATTTTGCCCATTTTACCTTCTTTTTTTTAAAACCTGGGTTTTTTAATAAAACCCGAGTGAGTGGGTTGGGCAATTTAAAAAAAAAAACTTTTTTGCAACCTTGCTTTACACATGATTTTTTATTTTACTTGTTATACAAACGGCTCATGTATATAAAGCATCACATGCAACAGTCAATAATGGGTTTCAAATCCTACATAGTCTCAAGGGTTTCCAGTTTTTGAAGGTTAAGACAACCGTAGTCCTCTCATCAAGGAGACAGAGTGGGAAATTTGTCAAGCGACCCTTCAATTTGATTGCATGGTTAAACCCTGAAAATAGTTACTCAAATTAAGTTCTGGGTTTATTCTCGATGGTATATTAACGTACGCTCCTCACATGAGCTATTTAAGGACCGCATACAGGTGCCCATTAGACAAATTGCAGTATTTTTTGCATAAGTCATGTGGTTCAGGCTGCATGTCTTTGCTATGTGAAAAATTCGATTATGGCTGTGCTGAAACCAGTGCAAGTTGAAGGACTCTATCGCAGCTGGTGCTTTTAGGTCCTCCCCATAGTCTAGCTTGGACTCTGAGGCTGATATCAAAGAACTTAAAAACATATTAACAACTAGCACTTAATGTATTTTAGGTAGAGCATGACTTTGAAAATTTTGAATGAAACTCATGTTGATAGACCGTCTTAATATACTGTACTCATGCGTTGAACGAAATGAAAATAATAGAAATGTACTTTTTTAATTACAAAATTGGAGAAACATAAATATACATCATTGGTAGGTAAAAAAAAAAAAGAGAGAGAGTGAGTTAGTTATCATTAAATTCCGTTGGTAATTAGAATGTACATCAAATTAATAATTTAAAATTGCATTTTTTTATTTAATTTTATTTATTTATTTGTAGGGTAACCCGCTTAAATTTTGAAATTCAATATTATGAAATGTTAAAATTTGTTTAAATAAAGAAATTTTAAAGTAATAATTTTATTTTTAATTCACATTCTTATAAAGTATATAAATTTAATGTTTCATTCCTGTTGTAATTTTTTTTATTGTTTTGTACAGACACTCCTTAGCAATGTTAGTAAAGTAGAAAAAGGATCCAAAATGAAAAGTTCTTTAAGAAGCAGATCTCAGTCGTCAGTAACGCTTGATCAAAGCATTAAAAAGAGTCATCTGGAAAACCTCTGTTGCAAATTTTGTAATTTTAGTTTTAAAAGCAAAGAGGAGCTGAAAAACCATTTAAAGGCACATAATAAAAGAATGTTTAAATGTGCTCATTGCAGCTATGAATGTGTTCGGAAAGGATACTTAAAAAAACACATGCTGAAGCATGGAAGTGCCAAGTTATTTAAATGTTCTGAGTGTAACCATGAATGTAATTTCAAACAAAACCTAAAGAGCCATTTGCTAATTCACAGCAATATAAAATTGTTTAAATGTTCTGAGTGCAACTATGAATGTAATCGAAAAGACAGCCTTGAAATGCACTTGCTTATTCACGGAAATGTAAAGTTATTTAAATGTTCTGAGTGCAGCTATCAATGCAATCGTAAAAATGGATTAAAGAGACACATGCTTACGCATGGAAATACAAAGTTGTTTAAATGTTCAGAGTGCAGCTATGAATGTAATCGGAAAGGACAATTAACAACACACACGCTTAATCATGAAAAAATAAAGTTATTTAAATGTTCTGGGTGTAACTTTGAAACTAATCATAAAAACGTATTAAAAAGGCATATGCTTATACATGAAAATGTAAAGTTATTTAAATGTTCTGAGTGCAGCTATGCATGTAATGAGAAGCGTAGCTTAAAAATTCACTTGCTTAATCATAAAAATATAAAGTTATTTAAATGTCCTGACTGTAACTATGAATGTAATCGGAAAGGACAATTAAAAGCTCACATGTTTAAGCATGGAAATATAGAAATGGAGTTATTTAAATGTTCTGAGTGTAACTATAAATGTAATCGGAAAGGCATCTTAACAAGACACATGCTTTCGCATGGAAATAAAAAGTTTTTTAAATGTTCTGAGTGCAGCTATGAATGTAATCGGAAAGAATACTTAAAATCACACATGCTTAGGCATGGAAATGTGAAGTTATTTAAATGTTCTGAGTGCAGCTACTCAAGTAATTGGACAGTTGATTTAAAAAGGCACTTGCTTACGCATCAAAATATACACTAACAACAAGTTGACAAACCAGACCCTCCATTAGGTGGGCTGTCAGGTGGGTGAAAAGGTACACATGCTAAATCATCTAAATATAAACTTATTTAGATGTTCTGATTGCAGCTATGAATGTAATCAAAAAACGATGCTAATAAGACATATGCTTGTACATGGAGATGTAAAGTTATTTAAATGTTCAGAGTGCAGCTATGAATGTAACCAGAAGGGAAACTTAAAAAGACACACACTTTGTAAGCATAAAAATATGTAGCAACTAGCAAGTAACAAAATAATTAGTGAAGAGCAAATCAACGATGCAGGAATTTTTTTTAATTAAAGATCAAATAATCATTAGTAGAATGGTAATGGAAACTAGTAGGAGAGATAGAAACAATTTATGTATGACATTTATCGATAACCAGATGGTTTCCAGGTGGTTTAGGAATTGTTTCACAATCCTTGCCGAAAGAAAAATTGAACATTATAAAGTAGAAGAGTAATCCCCCTGAGGTTATTGGAGGTGGTAATTAATAAGATGAAAATCAATATGAATTGTAAAGTCCACTTTTACATTGGAGCGTCTTTGGACGAATTTACGAATGACAAATCTGTTCGGACGAGTTCGTTCATTATTTGTCAAAGGTTTACCCTTTCTTTTTCTTTCTTTATCTTCCTCTAGAGTCCCACTTGCGCAACATGCACCGGAAACCGAATAGTAAGTAGAAGATCATGACGTAAGTTTAAGTTTACTCTTAAATGTTTTAAACTTTTAGGAGATAATATAAAATAAAATTATGAATTCATCAGAATAAAAGTTGACCGAATGCTCGATCATCCACTGTAACCGTAGCCCGAGGAAGCAGAAAGGCGGCAAGTAGTGATGGCACGATGCCAAAATAATTTTCGATGCCGATCAATCGTCCCATTACTAGTTGTAAAAAATCTTTATCAACGTATATTGGAATGGCTTTGGGAAGGATATTTGTCCTTTCATGGTTCTGAATAAAAGAAGACTCCTGCAGAAAATGTAAGAATATACAAAGTACTCCCAAAAATAGTTACAAATATAAAGCTGCTATTGCCCGGTAAGAAATAAGTACATCCAAGTCGATAACTTTTGTCAATGTAAAACCTTCACACACTAAGCTTAGACCCGGTTTTTGTCGGTTGCATATTAACTAACTACCTATGGAGTGGGACTGTAAACAAAATAGTGTCGCTTTTATAACATTACACAAGTGTGGCATAGAAGAGTGCCACTTTGAAGACTACAACCGCTAGATATTAGCCGTATGTTTGCGTATTGTGCCATAAAGGCGTACGAGGGCACTAGTGTTGTGAAAGATCGCCATAGATCTGATAGGTCATGTTCTGCTCAGACACCGCAAACCAAAGCTGTAAAGGCATAAATTGAGTGAAATCTTGTTCATCAACAAAACATCACGTGAAATTCATATACTCAAGAAATATGTCTCGCATCTTCAGAGGGGACCCCTAGGGTTGAGGGCTTACATATGACGCACGTGACATTTATTAACGAATGCCCTAAAGATAGTTATAAAAATGTTTTTATTTTATTTGCAATATGTGTGTAAGTATTTTTGGGAGTATTTTAGTATAACTGAAATTAACCATTTGGAGAAGGAAGGGACTTCTAAGTAAGTTGGTTCTAAATGGTTGTGACTCTTACACACGTTTATTATTTAAACTAAATAAAATTGCTTTTATTCAACCAAAATAAATAAATATTTAAAAGTGATTAAAATGTAATTAATGAAATACGATAATTAAATAAATCTTTTTTGCTGACGTAGTTAAATCTTGATTTAATTCCCTCAGGTTTATAAACTAATTACGTTTGTAACTTCAAATTAATTATACTTTTATATAAAACAAAGACTGATCAACACCACAATCTCAATTCGAAAGATAATTTGCTTTATTAATTGAAGTATAAAGTAATCCAATGCAAAGATTATAATTCTGATTTGAACAAAATTATAATATAAACTTTTTAAATAAAATTTACTTGTCTAGTAAAAAAAAATGCTGAGAGAAAAAATTTAAAGTTAAATGTATCCAAAGTAATCAAAGTTTAAAGTTTAAAAAAAAATGGCAATTCTATTTAACCGAACCCCAAATCTAAACTCTTTAATTCTGTAGTTCTTTACTTTGACTTATCAAACTCTTAATCAAATTTCTATTCCTTGAAATCAATTCATTAGTGTTTGTTGTAGTATTTTTAGATGCAAAAATCCACCGGGGTGGTGGGGGGGCGTTGATCTCTCGTCTGGAACCTAGGTAGAATTACCTATGGGGAGTTCCCCTCCTAGAATAGAGCATTGCCCGTGAGGTGTAAACTTTAAAAAAAAATAGAGGAGCATACCCCCTCCCCTTGTAACGCCTATTTTTGAGTTTATAATGCCAAATATTTGCACTAACACATTAATAGAAAAACTTTAAATGAGAAAGTGTTATTTTTAGTTAAATACGAACTCAGTTTAGGAAGGCGAAATAATTGCAGCTAGCATTAAACTAGTCGCACGTTAATTAACGGAATTATATAATTTGCATTTCCAACTTTCAGACTACGCCTGAAGTGTCTACAAAAGTCTCTGCAATATTTGGTTATAGATCTAAAAATACGGAAATTTAATAAAATTCCTCGAGAAAACTATAAATTTTATACCTTCTTTTTCAACAGTTTCTTAGAAATTAGTTTTTCTCCCAGGAGAATATTCTTTGGTAGGGCCTAAATTTCTATTTGAACTTTTATTTCTAAAATAAATGGATCAATTAGTAAAAGAAAAAAAGTAGATAAATTTTCTTTACGAGATTTAATATATTTAAATTAATTTACTTAATATTTCAATAAAAAGTTATCTAATTTAGCATAACTTAACCGTGCGAACTTCTTATGCTTTGTTGGAAAGAGATGAAATTGTACACATTTTTTCAGGGATAATATTTCTATAGTGTGAACGCTGCATTAGTTAAGCATTTTATTGATAAACTCTAGTACAAATCTTAAAAATCACTTCAAATGAAATTTTAAAATCTATCGAATAAATTACCTAATTCTGAATCAAAGAAATTGAGCAAAGTCAAAGTAATGAGACATTAAAGCCTATCTTTAATAAATTCGAGAAAATAAGAAAGTTAAAAATAAATACTTGACAAACCTATACTTCTTTCCAATACTTACTACAGATGTAGGTGACAGATGGAGCTAATCAGAAATCATTTTCATAGCTAATATTAATCTATATAGTTTTGTTTCGGATTTATTAGTATTTTATTTATATTTAGTATTAGAACCTAAAAACTTTTATTATCTATCCAAAACGGAGTAATAATATATATGTAAGTATTTCTTAACCTATAATAAATATGTAACTAGAAATTACTATTAATGAGACATCTGATGGCAGATATTCAACTGATGTCATCATGATCAATAAAAACTTTAATATATTATATTATATTATAATTATTATTAATTTGATATGAAAAGCAATAAAAATTATACCTATCTATTATGTAAATATGATGATATCTATATCTGAAATGATGCATTGACTAGTTGTAATAATACTATGTAATTATTTGTTAAGAATTGTTATGAACAACGCGAAAATAAGTATCTTGGGAAGTGTAATATGTGGACTGGATTGGTCCCTAATAAACCTACTATTGTTTACGGCTGAGTGAGTAGTTATACATCATTAACTGTAAAATATGCTGAAATAACTACAACATATGATTTCCATTGTTATTAACGAGAGGGAGCGTGTAAAGACCCACAATTATATGATTGTAATATAAAAAGATAACGAAGATTTTCAGTGAGAGACACTCTGTAGAGGTTTCGTAAGGTGGGGTAGTTTTCCTAAATCCTTAGACAATATTTATTATGTAACTTTGTCTTATCGGGATTAGTATCACTCCTAAGTATCTGCATATCTTCACTAATATGTATATATGTGTTTAGTTGTTCCTCACCACTTGTATTAGTATATTAATCTAGGAGGTTTATCTGAGCGTGAAAAACAGGTAACACACTTAATTACCTCTGTCTATTTGCAAATTTATATCGTATGTACATTCTACTTCCAATTTTTCTCACTATATTTTTTGAGATATAAATTATGTACAGTAACGGTAATATTGAAGATAACAAGACATATTAATAAAAATTATGAAATTTCATACATATGTGTAAATAATACATTTTTAGAGAGAGAAAATTATATTACAAAATTAAAGAATATCTAATATATACGAAGACCTATTGATAAACTGGCAGCCCAATGAAATATCATTATACATACAAAAGTCAAATATAATATATAATACCGATTAAAACCTTCAAAACTAAAGTTATTGTATATTGATGAGTATTTATTGGTCTTTCTGAATTATTATAGAGTATATCAATTAAAGTTATCTAATTATTAGCTGGATATTTAGCGGTTATAATAATTATATATTAAGTAAAGATGAAACAGTTTAGAAAATAGTAAATAATATCACAAAGTTAATAAATAAATAGCAAATAAGTATAACTATTAGGTGGTTATCTTAATAAGAAATGTAGTAGTATTAGTAATATCTACTCCACACTCTAATAAGTGAAATTAAGTAATGACATAATATTGCTTATAGTGATCTAATAATATTTCACAAATTGCCCATCAAATATGAGGTGTGATAAATATGCTTACTTCTAATATAAACTAGTAAGGTAGTATATTGATCTGTGATCAACCAAACTACAGTACTATAATATATTAACGATACAATAAGGTGAGATAGATAGGAAAGAATATAATTCCGGCTCATAATTGACTATTGATTGTGTGGTGTGTAGTGCCTCAGTGTGTGTGTGCGTGAGTTGGTGTGTGTGTGTGTGTGTAGTGAGTGTATGTGAGTGTGGTGTGTGTGTGAGTGTACATGGTTGTGTGTGTGTGTGTGTGTAGTGTGGTTCGTGTAAAGTATATGTGGTGTATAATGTAGTAGAATTGCTTAGCGCTGCCGAATTGGCTGGGGCGGATGCATCTCTTTCGCGGCAAAATTTCCCGTCAATATAAGGAAGAGAACATGTATTTATATATTAGGCATTAAATATAATATGAGTTTATCTATAATAATCCAATAGTCTTATGTAGATAAATTATTTTTTTAGTATAATAAATTTTAGTGAAAGAAAATATGACTCTGAGTAATTTGATATTTTATGTACTAATGCATATGTTAACTTTTTGCGGGAGTTTGGCTAGCGACAATAAGTACATGCGCGGCAACATACCACATTGCTACCACACTACTAACGATAAAATCGTCACGGAAAAGTACATTACCTTGAGAGCGGATAAGGGATCCTTTTGTATAAGTGATTTTACTTAATTGTTTAGACTATCAAAATATTAACCTCTGTATTTAGTAAATATATAAGAATTAATGTACGTTTAATGGTCATATATCATTTATGTCATCAGCAGATATCATAGTTATTGTGGAGCACTTGGCAAGGCCGAATGAATAGCAAGGTACCCTAATATTATTACAAAATATAAAAACAATATGGCAATTGGTAACCATGAGTAGAAAGACACTTTTTTGTATAAACACCTCAATGTGATGGTCTCCAGTAGAATGGTGGAAACTATTCTTGCATGTCGATACAAAAAGAAGAAACCGGTAGGATAGGGTATTTCTTCCTTCGAGCCGATGATACGACTAAAATGAGAGGTGTGATTAATATCTGACTATCGTCATCATAAAAGGACGTTATAGTAATGATGCGAGTAAACATGGTTATAGATTGTTAAAAATAATAAGTGACTCTATAAATCTTACTTTAATATTTAAAATAATCTCCTTATCATTACTCTATCATCCTTCTTCAATTCTCACATAAAAGACAAGAATAAATTAAATAACGTTAACAGGTTCATGGGTAGAACAGCTCTTCGCATATGAATTAATAATCTCTCTATCTCTCTCTCTCTACCCTTCTTCAATCGGCTCAATTCATATTTTAATCTCTATATATGTCCATATCTTATAATAAATGCTATTCTTAACTCTCTTTATCTGCTCTAAATATCTCACTTAGTCGTCTCATTTATCTCTTTAACTCCTGGTGTGTGTGTGTGTGTGTGTGTGTGTGTGTGTTGTGTGTGTGTTGTTGTGTATGTGTTGATGTTGATGTTAGTTGGTGGTTGTGTGTGACGTGTTGTGTGCTTATGTGTGTGTGTGTGTGTGCAGTAAAATAGGATTGTTAACAGTTTGAAATTTTCAGATCATATAGAATAGGCCTATATTGAATTCATAACAGTATACTTATCAATCTGCATTTATGTATATTTTGCAGGATATCTAATTCAATCTACTTATGCTGGAGTTGAAATAGACCATCCGCTTCAGAAATATTATAGTGTGTGAGAATTCGAGCCTACTGCACATTTTACCTAAGACAAGAACCAATAAAAAGTTAAACCAAGGTAATTAATAAATCATATGTAATGATAAAAGGTCCACAAACATAGTTCAAATATTGATATTAATAAAAATTTAAATGAGAAAGAAAAATAAAACGGATAACAATTATAACTTGCTGAAATGTCAAAAAATATATTTATATAAATAGAATAATAATATAAATATAATAGTAAAGTATATATATTAATAATATAATATATATAAATAATAAATAAAAGTATAATACTTCAGCGAATAAGTACTATAGCTATATAAAATAAGATTTAATATAATGCATTACATATATATATAAAATAAATAAATTTATAGATAATAATGAGCAAATATCTAATCTAATCAATTAATATGATTTCTAACGTTGGCTTATTTTTTATGCACATATGTATGTTTTTACTGGTTTCACTTTGTTAAAACATTATGGAATATATCTTAAGAATTATTGTATTAAATTATAAATGTAAATTCCTGTTGAGATATAGCTTTCGAGTAAAAGTTAAAATTATTATAATATATAATAATAATAATAAGTAATAACATACAATTATATATATATAAATGAATTACAAATAAAATGAACTCAAAATATTTTATTATTATACTTTTTAGTATTGCAAGCAAATTTTCCTATTAATAAATATATTATATATATATAATATATATATTATATATATAATTATAATCTATAACTAAGACTATCCAATATAATACTATAAGGAGTTTCTTATTCCTGGTAGAAAATATTTAGGGAAGTTATTATCAATACTTTTATTATCATTCACAGAAAATTAATAGTAATTAAAATTAGTATGTGTTGTGGCAGGTGAAAATAAAGATATGCAAGTATAATTGAGTTTTTACTAATCACATATCTCCATTGTTAAAGAATGATTTATTTACCAAATCGGCTGTGAACCTGTTCAGGTTCACCACCGGTTATAATGGTGTTTAATTGAATTAGCTTTTTAATATAATTAGCGAAAATTTATAAATAGAAAAGAAATTAATATAGAGTTTAATATATGAGGATGGTCAGCGTGCCTTTAATGCTAGATAATAAAAATGGAGCACTAAACTTCTATAATATTTCAATATAGCCATCATGTATGGGTAAAGAATGAGGTGTAGGGTGCACCTAACCTGATCAATTAATGCTAAAAGATAGTGTAGAGATATTCTAATAATTGGGATTTTTGGTGTTGAAGTGAATCCTGAAACAGTGAAGTTTTGAGAGGAATTGTTTTGTGTCTAAATGAGATTTTTGGCAGCGATGTGTGTAAAGGGAGGTTTGAAAATAAATATAAGAAAGTTAAGGTATATTAATATTAAAGTTATGGTTGATGAGAAACTGCATTATTCTAGATAGTACTTCCTATGGTGGTGAAGATTATGTTTAGATGGTGAGCTAGACTGGAACAAGTGTTCGAGTTAAAATATTTATAGGATATAATGTTGCAAGTGGTAGAGTGCCAAAAGTGCGCGAAATCGGTTGATGATGCACGAGAGCTGTAAGATGAAATCGTAAAATAATGTTGTACGAGAGTATGGCTGGAATGTGGCGTGACATTGCTATTTAAACTCAATGTGGTGGTTGCAAAAAGGAATTAGAGGTCTTGACTGTATGCGTGAAGTCTGCTATGGTCCTTAATACCACAATGAGGTATGTTTGTTACCTCTCGTGTTTTACCATGTATAAGGTCGTGTGTGTGGTGTGGTACAGAGAGAGATGATCGTTCTGAATACAAATCTGTGAAGGGATAGAACTATAGATCTAAAGATACAACGTGTTCAGTCGAACCCCAATCTTGAGAGGTGGTGTTAAGGCGTTAGTGTAGAAGAATTGATAAATGAAAGGAAGTCCAGGTTAAGCTCAAAGAACGTAGATAAAATAATGTCTTGTGGATACGTGGATGGGACAAGAATAAGGATGTAGTGTGATAAAGTACGTTGAGATGGTTTGGTCATAGTGGAGAAAAGGATTGGGATTGATTGTTGAGGAGCTTCGTCAATTTAAGCGGAATTGATGAGGATACGAGACGGAGATTGTGAGGAGTGTTGGGGAAGTTCGAACCGAGTGGGAGACGAAGAAAAAAAAAAGGTGAGTTGCTGTCGTAAAAGGGATGCCTGAAGAGAGATGTGAAGGTCCTGGTTGTACGTTGGGGCAGAAGAGCGCGGAGAGAAAGGTGATATAGAGTTGGAAGTGTGAGTTAGCTGAATGAGCTGGTTTTTATAATGCCGGGGACGGGAACGTATAGGTTTTGGTTAACGGGCCTATGATGGGCCTACCGAGGTGAGAACAAAAAGGTGCAGGGATGAATAAACCTAGGCCACAGAGAATGTCTGAACTTGAGGTGGAAATAGCTGTAGATATAGGTCTGTCATGCAGGTGTCCGGGTTCTCTTATAAGCTGCACGTAGTGTGGTCATTATTCTGACGCCCTGTACGAGAGTTTTCTCATAAATGGTCAGCGTTATCAAAAGGGCGTTGTGACGTAAAATGCTTTTTGGAGAGTCTTTAAAATCTTGTTTTTCGACTTTGTATCCTTTCTCGCGCTAATGTTACTATATATATATAATAGTAATATATAGATATATTAAAATCATATATATATATATATAATTGAATACGTGTTAACTATCTTCATTTAATAAAGTCATTGGATTTTGGGGATGAGGTCATAAGTAAGGTCATTAGTAGTAAGTGATTTAATGGGCTTAATCTTAATTTATGTTTTGCAGTGACAATGTTAATTCTATCATATAATATTCCGCTCACTCCTAAAAATTAACTCTGGCGTAGAACCTTGATTCTGTCGCTAACTGTTGATGCACTGCTGCGCACCTCTCAACTGTAAAAGGCATTCATCTGCTGCATACCTTTGAAGAAAGTAGGAGGCAAAGTTCGCAACAAGTAATTCCTTTACAGAGGACTTTTCCTGTCACAGTGAAAATAAGAACAAAAGATAAAGGGATGAAAAAGACAGTGAAATGTTTTGGGTTCTTATGTGTAGTATGGATAGGGGGAAGGACGTATAATTATATGTTAAACTTAAAATGTTTACAATTCAATAATTTAGTAGTAAATTTATAATAATGTAATTTTCTCAATATTTTAAAATTCCTAACACCTCAAATAGTAATACTAGAATATAACATCTTTGTAGTAACCAATATGAAGCCTATTATGTAACTCAATAGAAGATACATATTTAATATATACTATTTTCAGTATTTAAATATATTCGAATGTGAAGAAAATTTAGTATTCAATTACAATTATTATTATTCCTCTTGGTGTTATTATATTGTTTATTGTTTAATTTTAACATTGATACAAATGTTCGTTAAAGGGTCATTTAGTACATAGTTAGAAAGTAGAAGTACCCAATGATCCTCTAGCAAACAAATAGTTCCAGGTATGCTTCAATAATATTGCATGAACGAAATGATCCCTATGGCAATAGACTATGCTCCCTATATCCTTTATTGGTATACATGTAAACCATACATTTTTTTCCAAACCACAAAACGGGGCTGTGCGGATCCTTATCGACCTAGTTCAGACCTTCTATCACCGCATCCTGGTTTTTTAGCCTCCACACTTCAGTAAAAGCTAACAGCTCAGGGTAGCCTGTGACCTTCAAAAATGTGTATATTTATGGTTAGGGTGTACCTTGGGGCAACCTATTGAAACTTGATAAAAAGAACCCGTTACTTGTTCCTTTAGTAAACAAGTATGCCGTGATTATTTAAAATTAAACTCAATACTGTTTTTGCTCTGGCTGATTAGAAGGCGAGTCCAATGATTTTAAAAGGATTTTTGGTCCCTACATGACACATTCAAAACCTTTTGTTAAACTTGTGAGTTTTCAAAAATAACTCGAAGGTCTGATCTACGGGCTCCATTAATCTTCGTCTCCCAATTATGTTCTTCGGGAGAATTTATATTGCCTTTATAAAGCTTAGAATCGACAGCTAGTAACTAATACTTTGTTGAAAACTGGATGATTGCAGATATTCGAATTATTTTTAATGAATGTAATTCTAGAAAATGAAACACTGATATTAGTCAAATGAAAATAAATTATTTCCTTAATCAATCTCGCTAACACGATTTTGATCTGTTTACCAGAACTTCTTTTAAGAAAACAAAATGAGTTCTTTTCCTTTATAAACTGAACACAATTCAGTGGTCTGCTGCTTTCGTAATAAGTATAATTTGAATGGGTTTATCAAAAGATAGATCGCCTTCCACCATGCCCTAGCATCAAACCAGAACCTTCTGAACATAACTAATACCAGACCCTAACTTTACAAGTTGGAAACAACCCTAAATATCTTTAATAGGGAAAGGAAAATATATATCCCTAAAATACAACAAATATACAAAAAATAAGAAATATTCAAATATTAATAAAACAAGATGTAATTAGACTATACTCTAAGTTCCAACTAAGACTCCTTCTCGTCCCTCAGACCTCTTTATCATACTCTCAATTAATTACCCTTATTCTGGTAACATTTGGTGAGATTCTGTGCGGCTGACCTACTTGAGACACGATGTCATTTGGACCGATATTCACATTTTCCAGGAGTGGCCCTCATATTGTTTCCTATGTCCTATTATGTGCGATCTGTATCAACCATCATTTTGTTCATAGATCCTCAACTCATAACTTCTATTAGTTTCCTCAATTGAATAGCAATCTGGAATTATAACAAAAACGGAAATATGAAAATTACACTGTGATGAGTTATTTCCTGCATAATCCCTCATAACACTGTAACGCGATGGAGTATATCACTCTACCAAGTAAATACATATATTCCAATACTTTCTTCTTCAGTAGACGTCTGGAAAATGGTTTATTATTCACTATATGGATGTAAACTGTCATTTGGAACCTTAACTCTGCCACTTTCAAACCCGCTGTAAAAGTTTCCAGAAAATTCCACCGTAATCTGAATATGTTGATCCCTGGTTGCTAAATCGACACCCAGATCCAAATAGATCACTAGTGTTCCATATATAAGAGATGGCTAAGGATTACTACTCTCTGTTTTGTGTCGCCATTAGCCTCTCATAAAAACTCCATTGTTTGGTCTGATTCTTCGTCTTGAGGTCCCCACTGTATCTTCTTAACTCTTGTTTATGGCTGTTATAATTACCTAATCTCGGCCATCTAGCTTAACCTAAAGGTCCCAGTCCTTCCCTCTTTGGCTTCCCTGCGTCCTCTACCTACCTCCTTTCTCTTTTCCTTTCCAATATGAAATTGCTTTCCTGGAAGGCCATACTATAATATACCACTGTACCTTTGAGGTTAGCGGTCGCGCTCTATCTACACCTCCTCATGTCATTCTGGCGCTGTTTGTCCAATTTCCTACATGACTTCAGAACCCTGTATCGATATACCCTTGTGTGACCCATCGATTCCGCATAAATTTTTTTCTTTTTTCATTTCTTCAAACATGATCCCCCGCCCTGAGAAGTATATTCTGGTCGGGCAGAGTCTGTCCTCCCCATAACCAAATACTTTAAATGTCATAAATCGACCCCATCATCAATCACGTTTATAATTAACCCTTGACGCTTCTTATACATCATAAGTCACCTCTCAAAATGGCGCGTCCAGCCTATTACTTTCGTCATCCTGACAACCCATATTGAATGCCTCTTCATTATCTTTCAACTGTAGTTCCTTCTTAAACAAGGACCGAAAATACTGCCAGAAAATACAATCTTGCCTGTTTAAGACATTCAACTTCCTACCAGTAGGGAGCCAGTTTTGGAGTATTCCTTCCTTCCATTCGCATTTGCCTCTTGCCATACGAGATCGGCAACACTCTTCTGTTTCCCTCACTTTTAGTGTGTTTGAAGTTTGCAATTCATTCTCTCGGACTTGGTTGTCATTAATCCAATAGTTCCCTGATCGTGTGTTCTGATTAGTTGTTTATTGAGTTCTTTATAATTATTATTATCCAACTCATAATCCTAGGGTCTCAGCATAATCATTACCCACTCCTGATTCCAATTTGGTACATCTGGAGTGTATCTCCCAGAACTTCTGGCATCCGTAAGAATTTGGTAATGCGCATATCGTAAACTCTTCAACAAGGAAACAGAATGGTTTAATATAGGACTGTCCTGAAATAATATGTAATTCCTATTGTTAATACCTTTTGGCAATTCCCATTCATAACGCACCTGTTACTTTTAAAATTCCACCTCCGAGTGGGGGATGTTGGCAGAACGCAGAGAGTGGAGAGAGTGATCGCGCCTTCAATTCCACCCCATTAAATCTTGTGGTTTCACGTTGTATGGGGGCTTTTCAAAAAAATAAGTTGGAACATCGATCCTAAACGCAAAAGCGAGGCCGTTTTCCGTTTAGACACGTCTGCGGCTGACTGTCCTTTATGTGGTCTCTGACTAGAACCCCATTTTGCTCGTGGGCACACGTCCACAGCTACTAACAGGCAACATTTCCTTCTTGTTTTTGGCATAGCCATTACATCAATTGCCATTAATTACCACTAACTCGAAAGGATTAGCAACCTGGATTTTCCAAACTGGTGGAAATACAACTTTATGATCTACCTTATTTAACTGACAAGTGGGACATCTCCGCGCAACACCTCTACTGGATTATAGTATAACCTTTGGAATGGCCAATACATACTGCACATCAGTAAGTCTGTTAATTTTTCCTTTGTCCTATGTGTGCCAATGTTTTGGTGTAATTACTACATCAAATGCTGGACCATAATTTGCGTTTTTTAAACTCTCTATTAGGGGATTGCAGCGACACAACTTTGTTCGATAATCTTCAATCCTTTTTTACTCTATTCAATGTCATCTGTCCTTCATTAACAAAAAATTTCCGTCCGTCGATTCATATATCCTTTGTACCTCAATTTTTTGCACAAAGTCTCCGGTCTTATAAAAGATATGTTGGTTTCTTACTTGGTCTCATTAAACCTTCTTTGCTTCAATTCCCTTATCAACCGTGAGACTTTCCTGTAATGTCAATTATTTCGTTTAAAGTTTATATATGTTTCTTAATTCTAATCACACCGATATCACAATTATAGATAACATTAACATAGAAAACCATCAACTGAACCTGATCCTCAATCATCCCCGGGTCGATGATACCTTACTCGCAAAATCCAGAAATGCGCTTTCTTTCGTTTCCAAAACAAGTAATTCATTCATTCCCAGGAAAAACATGCGGAATGAACCCATCCTTAACGAACTACGCAATGGATACTGTTTCCTGTACGTGTAATCTATCCTGATAGCTACTGGCTGTGGCTGCATTCAATTATCAATTTTGGGTGGAGTGAATCCATTTAATGTGAATGTTCAACGACTCCAATTTCCTCAAATATCCAAATTGTTCTAACTCCCTGATTGAAATGCTCCTCTCCTGACCAAACCTAATAACAGATCCCTGTATCCAGAAAGGCACACCTAGATGTTTCAACAATGGAAATGTCTTGCCATGGCAACCTCCTCTTAACATATAGTTTAGGATTTTTAAAAATCCAACTTTCCTTAACTAAGTAGATTTCAAGCTGCAGTCCTTCATTTTGAAATGTTGTTTTAATACTTAAAGAATTTTTTCTTTCAAATTACATAGAGCCCAACAGTTTATTCCTCAGAATGTACCATCTTGTTCTTCGATTGATAATTCCATATCCACTACGTATCATCCTTCATTCAGCCGACATAACCATTATCTTATAATGGATTGAATGGTACTCTAATAACTGTATAATGGATGTCATTTATATATATCTCAGGTTTCCTCGCTTTTGGTCCCATATACACAACTGAACAACAAGAATCCGTGATGTTAGAACCAGAATCTTTCAAGTTTGAACTCAAAAATCACTAGCTGCCAGTAAATAACCAACCCTTCAGGGATTGGTTTCGCCTCCTGAAAATAGCAATACGAAAATGTTTTTAAAATATTATGTAGTGAGTTTGGGTTGTTTATCTAACCAATACTTCTTTCCTGTTGTTTATCAATACCTTCCTAGTAAGGCCAATTTTCCTTACAATTCTTGGAAGGGGTGGTCCTTCTTCTTGAAGGTTGTTCTCCTTTTTAAGAACTTCCTGCAAGCTTAAAAACAAGGAATTCAGCAATTTCCTTAGTCTTGCACCACACTTTATTGATAAATTCTAATAATGATCCATAACCTTGCTTGTAAAAAAGGAAAAAAGCCTCAAAAATTCACTATAATTTAATAATAATCTACTGATTTCTTCCTCTTGTTTTCCAATTTAACAACGAGACCATGGTATCAGCAAAAGAGTTTTCTCTTTGCCCCAAGGAAAGAATGGATTTGAAAACTGTATCCTCCGACGATGTGCCTAAACAAAATATCTTCATACCCGCTCAAAAAGACAACGAAGCCAACTTATATACTAATCCATAAACTCGCAAACTTATTGATGATGGAGGTACAACTCAGTAGGAACGAAGAATACTGTATAAGTTAAGTATATGAACTCCTGACCAACGCCATACCAAGAAATGGACGGAAACCTCTTGTCCCCACCTGATAGCTAACATTTCTTCTCTAGGTAGATGCTTCTTCTTTTCACATGCATCAAATGAATGAGAGTTATAGCTATCATTCTTTTTTATCATCCTCTGTTGCTTGACATACGAACCTGCACCCATGGCCATAATTGCTCAATCTCGCCAGCAATCCAACCGGCCGTACACAGTTCCCTTATAAGTTTTGGAAATTAAAAACACTTAAACCGTGTAAAATCCGGAAATGCCACGCTCTACATGAGCGAGACTTTTTCGGTCTAATTTTCTTTAAGCTTATATTCAACTTAGTTCTTACTCAATCGTCCATTCGATCCTATCCTTCTTCTTTTTCCTCCTGTCAGAGCACTAAGGGGTGGCTGCCACCTGCCTGAACAACAGTATTTAAAATGAACTGTACGTTGAAAGTTGATACATTCCTAAGGTACAGCCTGATGTTCTCCTAGTTTGTTTGGCTTTCTAAACTTGTTCCACCTGATCCATAAATCTCTGGGAGCTTCCTTAATTCCAGTTCCTACTGAGAAATAATCCTAAAAAATTTATTTTTCCTATTTTGAGGGCCCAGCAGCTGCACTTAACTTGATTTTTTAATTTATTACATTGGTTCGGAGAACGTTGTAAGGACTGTTCAAATATCAGCATGGTGTTCCTTATAAATCCTTTGATATAAGGGGACATTAATCCACATATACCAAACACCTTGTCTTCCACACCGAGCTAAATCCTGTTAATTCCTTGCAATTTCCTCTGGAATGCTGCCTGGAACCATTCTTTAAGATAAGCCCAAAACTCAATCTTTTGAAAGAGGTTCTCTCATCGATATTAAGGCATTGCCAATAACGGTAAAGAAAAATGAAGAGTAATAATCCTTACTTCCTCCATTCTAACTTCCATACTTGATAATAAATTCCTTTGACCAAATCCCAAAACCGGAATAAAATTTCGACACCTCATGACAATGAGTAGATTGTTTTTCTGAAATGTTGGGCATTGGGAACCTTATCTGCTCTAGTTAACTTTGTTTATGCGCCTATAGAGCTATGGCATAGGACGAATATGGAGGTGTCCCATGCCTCTTTCCTAACAGGATGAGGCACACCGACTGGGGCAGCTTTGACACATATCAGCGCACATGGTCTACGTTTTACTACTCTTAAACATAATTCTGGAACCCCTGTTTTCTTCAATTAATTCCTCATTTGTCCTGTCATGTCAAGTCTCTATGAAACCCCTTATCTGGGTGATTGGGGTATAAATATCGTGTAACTCGAATCCTATAGCTGGTGGTCTTATCGATGTTGTTGCCTCTGAGTCCAACTCTTGCTAAATGTTTTTTTTTTGCCCTGTTCAATACTTCTATTATTTCCTTTTGTTGTTCCTGTGGTGTTAATTCTTCCATGAATGTGATTTCCTCTTTCTAATTTTTCTTTGTCCATTCCTCTCAATTGTTCCTGTCGTCGGCCTGTTTCCCTGTATTCCAGTTGTGTTTACCGTATAATCCCTATGTCGGATATTTTTCTGGAGGGCCCTCTTCTTTCATCCAATCATGTTAAATGGGCCTGTGCTAGTTCCTATTTTTTTTCTTTCTTTTCTTCCAGGTCATTTTATCTGGTATTTCATTTTTGAGTTGTTGTTTTTTTTCTTGATTTAATTTTAATAAAGTTTTTCTTTTGTATTTACCATTTTAACTAATTCCTGGTGGTTGTAAGTCTAATTATACCCTCTTCGGTTATTTTCTTCTCCTTCGATCAATAGTCTTCTGGTTTCATGTCATAATATGAAAGAATACTTCCTTCTCTGGGCTAATCTGGTTTGGAAAATCCAAGTAAGCCTTTAACTGGAAAACCCAATCATTAATCGCATTATTACTTTTCCTCCTGTAGTATATACGGCAAGGATATAAATCACAGTCCTTTAACACCAATTCCCCCCCGACTGATTCTTGAAAAGTAAACTTGTTCTTCTTTGTGTCTTGGTCACCATAACCCTTGGAGAAGAAACCGATTTACCACATCTAATTTTAATATTTGTTGTATTAAAAAGCGGCATTTCCTAAAATCTGGTGCCTATCTTTCAAACCTTATTCGACCACAACGGCTGTTGATAAATCTGCTGAACTCCATAATTTTGTCCTCAAATTGAAATCCTTAATCTTGCTGTTTGATGGGATTCCACAACCAGTGCTTGAGGATCCGACGCTAAGCTCACCGTCACCCTATCAATGACCTTTCCGAAACTTCTCGGGATCTAATCCTTCTGAGTTGTTCGTGAAACCGCGGAGCCACCTAAAAATGATATCAGTTAACTATTGGGAACGTAGAATACTAATATACAGGCTGGCATTTAATCAACAATATTTTAAATTTTTAATAAAAATTTGCAACAAAGGAGTAACTATTTTAAGCCGGTTGCTTACCCTATCAAAATGCGATACTGTCGCAAACAAGTTTGATATACGTAAGATACATGAATAGAGTTTTGTTGAGTAAATCTTCGAAAGTGATCAGTGCATGAGATTGTTAAGTTTGTTTTGTGTGAGCTAAAGGGAGGGAAAAGTGATTCCTTTTTCTATTTTTTTTATCTCCTCCTGCTTTCTGGAATTTCCAATACTATATCACTCACCTTGATAGGCCGGGCTGGTTAGTAACAGTGGTCTATTTTGCGGTTTCGCTCCCCTGCTCGTTCCCGGGGTCGGCGGAGCTACCTCGTTTCCCGAAGTTGCCTGTTTTTGTTCCCTTTTCCATACTTCTACTCGTTCTCTTAGTGGACAAGTATCACCTCGGAAGAGCCGACTGCCAAGTTAGAAGCCATTTTTTTTTTCAATAGGGGTCTCTCCAATATTTTGCATATTTCTTGCTCTGCCCATGGTCTGTTTGATCCTGTCTTCTGTAACTTGTCTCCTCTTAGTTGGTCTGGGCCCCGTCACTTATGAATTCCACAATCTGCAGTGCTGATTGCTTCATTAACTTCCCCACATCGCACAGGCACACCCGTTATTGTTTTCGACATTCCTTTTGAAAGTCACTAACCACTGTTGCAACCAAGTAACATCTTTTTTACATCAAGTATTAATACTTTCATATATTTTGCCTGGTGTAATTTCACCTTGTAATTTCGCTTTCCTGCTGAATTACGCACTCGGCTTCCCATTATGCGCACTTTTTCCATGGCGTATTGTTCCACCTTTTTGTGTTTTTGGGTTCCTTATTTCATTTAGTTGGCCCATAATTGGTATCCTCCTTCATCCTCGTTCCTCCTCATTCACCCAATCATCCAGGTCATCCTCCTCCTGTGCCCAGAATGAGCACAATCTTTCCCATCTACATTCTTTACCTTAATTCAATTTTCTTTCTCATTCCATCCTTATTTCTAATCTCCTTCCAAATCTTTGTTCGGGAGACAGATTCAAAAAATTGTGTTTCTTTAATTAATGGTACATCCCTATCTTTCTCTTTAGTGGCTGCCTCAAAGTGGTTGCCACCCTTAACCGCAATTCAGCCACCTATTTTTTATTTTTCCCCGCATCCTCTACCCTCAATGAACTCTTTGTCAAAATCTATCTGCTCGGTTTTCTTTTTCTCTCCCTTGCACCAGGCTTTTTTTAAAATCTAGCCACTCGATGGTGGTATAAAAATTTGAACCTTTAGCCTTAATATACTGATTAGGTCATGCTTCTTAGTACCTCGGAACGCTTCTACAGAAAATTCTCTGAGACTTTCTACAAAAATAAAATAATAGCAATAATTAATTTATAAACTTTTTTAATTTATTATCATCAAATTTTTCTATCTTCTACTTTCAAAGTACATTAGGCTTGTGATTTATAAAGAAGTTAATAGCTTACTTAAAAGTTTAATTTACAAATATTTAAAAATAAGCTCCTATAATAATTTTTAAATTAGTGCTAAAATAGAAAGTTTATTATGACTCCACAATAAAATAAACAAAAATATCTTACTCACATTCAAGTTATGATAATCACCAGTTTCATCTGCTGGTCGAGGTTTACATTTTCCACAGCAGAAGTTAAAGCAACAACAGAAGCAGCAACAGCAGAAGTAACAAGCGGTAATAAATCCACAAAATAGAAACAGACCCTGCAAATATAATATATATATATATATATATATCAAAGAGTAATACTATATATATTATATATATATTATATATATATATATATATATATATATATAAATATATTTATATTATATTTATAATATATAAAAAAATATTATATATATATATATATATATATATATATATATATATATATATATATATATATATATATATATATATATATATATATATATATTGATAGCAAAGAGTAATGATGAGTATAAGCATTACTCTTTGTTATAGAAGTTATTTCTTTCCAGATAAAATGAGGCAATTTAAAAAATTAGTGTTCTTAATCTATTTAATTACAATATAATAAAAATAAATAAACCAATTGATGAGAGATAGATCTTTAAGTATAACAGAAACAAGAGGCGATTGAAAGAGTGATGAGGAATAACAAATCATAGGAAAGTGACAAAGTTCAGAACTCGATCAGAGCAGTTACCGTATTTATTCATCTATATATATTATATTATTATACCTTTATTAAGGACGTGACCTAAATAAATTATTGACGTGATAGGACGTAACTTTATTAACGTGACTACATTAACCTACAACTAACTAATATTATATATATATATATATATATATATATATATATATATATTTTTATATATATATATATATATATATATATATATATATATATATATATATATATATATATATATATATATATATATATATATATATATATATATATATATATATATATATATATATATTTATTTATATTTTTTTTTTTCACACTCATCATCATCATCATCATAAGTATATCATCCAACAATCTGTGGTGAACTTATTGGAATAATAATATTTAATCTAATATTAGAAACTTTTCATAAATACTAGTTATTAGTGTTAGCATTACCTAAGGCAATAGATTATTATTAATCAGTGTGCAGCTCTGCTAAACATTTTAGTAATCTGGAAATAGTGAAATAAGGATGGGGACCGATGAAGAGATAGAGTGCAAGGTGATAGGAAAATGTCCTGTGTTTTCTGGACAAGAACGTGATTATGAAAATGGAGAAGAAGAGTGAACGACTGGGTAGAATTGAATGAGAAAGTGAAGAAAAAGGGTTTAATAATATGGTTACATCTGGAAGGGGAGGCTGAAGAATTAACTAAGAATGTGAGCATGAGTGAATTAACAAAAGTTGGAGGTGTGAAACTGATTTTATCAGAATTGGATAACAGATACAAGATAGATAAAAGAGCAGAGAGATTTAATAGTGTACTAGATGTGTTAAAAATAAGTAGAGGAGAGAAAGAAAGCATGAAAGAGTATGTGATATAATATGCAAAAGTAATGGGTGAAGTGAAATGTTTAGGTATGAGTGAATGGGGACAAGATGTAAAGGGAGCACATTTATTATACACAGCAAACTTGAAACATTGGGAAGAACAGATCATCATTGGTGGATGTGAGGAGAATGAATTAGGAAGGTCAGCTTCTGAAAGGAAACAAATGTATGTATATTTGAAGAGAGAAAGAATGAGAAAGGTGAGTTGAAAAGTAAAAGTAATGAAAGAAAAGAAATAAATGTGGTTAGATAGGAGAACAGAAATGCATGAGAGTACCGGAGCAATAAATAAGAGAGAAAACAGAGAAGTAAAAGAAGAAAAACCTGGTTTGCAAAAATTGTGTGGAGAAGCGACATATGGGCTGGCAATTGTCTTAAGAAAGGGAGGAATTAAGATGCTTTAAGTGATGAAAGGTGTGTGCATGTTTCGTCAAAAAATGATTTATAGAGGAAAGTAGTGTGTTTAAAGGTGTAGAAAGGGGACACCAACTCAAGAAGCATGTCAAACAAGAGATGAGAACATAAGGAAATGTATGAGTGTCCGTAAAGTGGGACATGAAGAGATAAGTGGGAACTTGAAGAAAACACACATGTTGGTGGGATTTGAAAGAAACGCAGAGGAGAAAATTTAATATATTATTGAGTGAGAGGACAGGAACCTAATCAGTTGAAAACGAATGATTTGATAGAGAAAAAATAGGGAAATTGATTGAGACAATTACTAGGATACAGCGAGCAACAGTATAGTGATTGGAAATGAATGACTAGAAGAGATATTGAAGAGTCTTAGGTAGGTTAAAAATGAGATAATAGATTGAAGGAGGAGTGAAGAAAGAATTAAGAAAACATACAGTTTTGGGGGAATCAGATTACGAAGGTGGCGGGAAAGGAAAAAAAAAAACGGTTACAATAATCATGGGAAATACCATATATTTAAAGACTGATTATGTCAATAACATAAATGAAAGGAAAAGCTTGGAAGAAGAAAAAACTCTACAGAACATGGGAGCAGTAATGAACTTACAAAATAATAACATGATAAACTTAACAAAAATTAGGGGTTACAAAACAAGGAGAGGTGGATTAAAGTGACACATTAGATTACCTTTAATACAAAGAAAATATAGTATCTGGTTAGGAAAGAAAAAATGGTGGGTAGGAAACAACGAAAAACAGAATGAGGAGAAATGTAGAAAAATACACAAACAATTTGGTCATTGTAGTAAGGAAAGATGATAAAAATATGGGAGAGAGAAGCATATGAGGGGATAAACTATGGAGAGCGAATAGGAAAACAACTACAACGGATAATAAATAAAGTGACAGAAACATGTCAAGCATGTAAAGTATATATAAATGGACACCCAGTAGACCGAAAGTGGAGTTAGAAAGAGCAACAAGATTTAATGAATTGTTATTGATAGATATGGGAGAACTGGATGGGAAGAGATTTCTAGTTATGATAGACGAATTGACAGGATATATACAGGCTACATGGACAGAAAGTAAACGACCAACAGAGATAGTGGGGAAGATCATAGATAGATGGATAAGTGTGTATGGAGCACCTGAAAAATATTATCGGATAATGGAAGGGAATTTCAGAATGAAACAATGGAAGAAATGTGTGAAATGTTCAACATCAAATTATTAGCAACGGCAGCTGAGAGTCCATGGAGCAATGGTAAATGTGGAAAGGCAGCAGGTTTGTTAAAGGAAAACATAACAAAATTTCAAGAGGATGGTTATAAAAATAAAATGCTATGCTTACGATGGGCAGTTTATGGTAGAAATAACATACTGAATAAGGGTGGGTATACAGCTAACAATTTAGTTTTTGGATGGCATAGAGGAGGTTCAGTAATAAAATGGGATGTAGACCATAATGAGGGATGGGAAGATTAAGTGATAACTGAAAATGCAAGATATAGAATGGGAGCGTGGAAGGAAGTGATGAGTAATCAAGCTGAAATGAAACTTAGAAGAGCTTTAAACAACAACATAAGAGAGAGCCAGGTAGAAGACCTGAGAATGGGTGCATTATAAGAGGGAACATGATAAGAGATGGAAAGGACATGGTAAAGTAATAGTGATAGATGGAAAAACAGTAGTAATAAAACAAGGAGGGTCTTTTAGATACACACAACGAGTACATATCAATAGAATACAAAGAGGAGAAGAAAATATAAAACAAGAGAGAGAGAGACAATAATAAAACTGACGATCCAGAGAATGAAGATAAGGAAGAAATAGAACTAGACAAAGATAATGAGAGAGATGTACATAACAGTCAACATAAGAAGGTTAAAGAGAACAACGAAGATGAAGAAACAGACAACGACAGTGTGTATGATTTCATAAGTGAAAACGATGAAGATGAAAGCAGAGAAGAAGAAGAACGAAATCTCAGCAGATTAAAGAAAGGAGAGAGGTGGAAGATGATTGACAAAACAATGAGACAAGAAAAAAGGGTGGAGATTATGAGTAGAGCTGGTAAAGTAAAAAGTGGAATCAGAGTTATAATATAAAAGATCTTAATGATGGTACGATATCTTGGATAGATTTGAAGGAATTTGAAGAACATGAACCAATACAGGAGGAAGAAGTTCTTTTAGTGAATGTGAGAGATATAGATGTCATTAAAGCAAAGGAGAGTGAAATATTGAATTGGAAAGAAAACAGAGTAATGGAAGAAATAGAGCCGAAAAGGAAAAAGGGTTTGAATACCAGATGGGTAATTACTGAAAAGGAGAAGAACGGAGAAAAAAATTGCAAAACTAGATTGGAGGTAAGGGGGTTTGAAGAAAAGGGAAATGATGAAGGTAACGAAGCACCAACATGCGCCTCTGAGACCTTAAAAATGACATTAGGGATAATAAAGAGAGAGGATTGGGTATGTAAGTCAATAGACATTAAAACAGCATACTTACAAGGGAATCGATTGGAAAGAGAGGTATTCGTGAAACCACCGAAAGAGGCGAATACAAAGAAAGTATGGAGATTAAAAAAGGCTGTATATGGATTAAAAGATGCTGCAAGAGTATGGTACTATAGTTTGAAAGAAATACTAGAGAATCTAGGAGGAGATTGTTGCCAATTAAAACCATCAATTTTCACATGGAAAAAACAGAATAGAATAAGAGGGATCATGGTATGTCATGTGGACGACTTATGTTATGGAGGAGATAGCAGTTTTGAGATACAAATTATAAATGAATTAAAGGAGAGATTAAAAATTGGGTCAAGAGGTAAAGGAATTTCGGTATATAGGGGTACAAATCGCAATAATTTACATTCCCAAAACACAATGCCCTAAGGTAGAAAGAACGGACAGAAAGTATCCTCATAATACCTCAGAGCAAGATAATTACCCTGTGATAACTGACGTACACGAAACAAGCTATTCTAGTTGTATTACAACTCTCGACTTCCTATTACCTAATTAAAAAATTCTTACAGTGGATACAGAGATCTAACCTGAGAAGGAAAAAACAGATTATAGATGACCTATGTGGATCAGTTGGCTAATAACGATTACAGTTATCAGGGAGTCTCGCGGAGGGGTGGGCTTCGGGACAACTTATAGCTATTTTAGGTGCAAGTGTAGAATGGCATGGCTATAGTTACTATTGGCGCAACTTCAAAAGAACAGCTAGGAGGTAAATTACCTTTCACCCTACTTCCCCTAAACAGATTGATATATATCTGTACTTCAAACGTGAATTGAAAAGGTAGCGAAAAGAAAAATGGAACAAAGGATGGATGCAAGCGTGAATTAGCACCATTACATGTTTGTCAGGCATCATACAGATAGTGATAATCGCTATAATTATTAGCGTACACTGTATAAAGGCCAATAGTGGTATGAGTCGAATGGGAGCTCCATAGAAAATGACAAATTGGATATGAACATTATCAGAAGAACTTGAGGACACTAATGACAACTTACCCAGATGATATACGTCAAATAGAGAGAGGAAAATATACATGCACTCACAAGAAAAGTGCTCTAAGTAATTTGGACAGACCTGATAAAGATATATTCTGGCGTGCCAGGAGCACAAATTCCGTAGATTAGGCTTTCTTGGTTAAACGATAGGTATTTATATGGTTTTAGAGAAGAGAAAATTACTAATCAAGAGCTTAGGAGAGGACCATACTCGAGACTAAAGGAAAAAGGAGGAATTGAATAAATGACTGTTAGAGCGTAAAACCTAGTGTTTGAAGTGGGATAAAGAGACTCGGAGACATTTCTAAAAGCGGTTTACTAATAAAACAAAACGGTTCTTTGAATTTGTTTGGGTATCCCACGACGTGACAAAATTAGTAGCTATGGACAATGAAAAGAATATCCATCCCTAAGAAGTTCATGATTATTATGCTGAGGAACACTTCCAACTTAAAGGTATGGTCGCTAAATACATGAGTTACAGAGAAAAGAGGAGAATATCAGCGTGCGTAGTACTAACCATAATGAGTATAGTAAGGACAGATCAGTGTGAGGTTGGAGCGAGCAACATAAGTGAACAATGCTTGGTGGTGAGGGATGTGGTGCGAAACATTCACAGGAAAAGTTGGCGTCCCCATAAAGAATCAAATAATTGATTAGAAGGAATTATTGCGCAGGCAATAATCTAAAACTAACAGCGCGTCAAGAGGGAGTATCTGGCAAATTAACCTATTTCGTTCTAAGCACGCTCCTCACAACTTTGTGAAGAGATTATCATTTAGTATTTCAGCGACCCTCTCCAAATTGTTTTTACTTTACCAAAAACTTTAGAAAAAAGAGTTGACCACAATGATAGGTAAAACTCACTTTTTTAACTAAAAAATGACTTACAAAGTGGTAAAAGTAATTGATATAAAGTTTGATTTAGCTATATATATAGGTAGATATAAAGGTAATTGTTACGATATAATATGAGTATTAAATAAACGTTAGATTGATTAAATAGTGTTGTAGATATAATGAGATAAAGAGAACTATAAAATAGGCATGATATATAATGGATATTAGATTTAGTGAAAAGCAAATGGATTATTATAAGAGTGGTTGTATGAAAAATAAACTTGATGAGTATAAGAACACTTAAGTTAAGGTAATAATGATATATATATATATATATAAGTGAGTATATATCTATATAGTTAGGTTGATGATATATGAGAATGATTGTATATATATGATAGCAAAGAGTAATGATGAGTATAAGCATTACTCTTTGTTATAGAAGTTATTTTCTTTCCAGTATATATAAAATGATATATTATTAATATATATATATATATATATTATATATTATATATTAAAGTAATTTTAAATAAAAATATTTAAGGTATACTATTTAATTATATACTATTTAAATATAATTATCATATAAAAATAAATATAAACCAATTGATTGTGAGATAGATCTTATAAGTATAACAGAAACAAGAGGCGATTGAAAGAGTGATGAGGAATAACAAATCATAGGAAAGTGACAAAGTTCAGAACTCGATCAGAGCGGCTTTTAAAAATTAACTTATTAATATCTATCTATATATATTATATATTATTTTCATAAACCATTTTCAAACAGATTAGCAATGAAAATCAGTGGGACCTAAACTAAATATCGACATTGATATCTAACGGTAATTACGTTATAATGTTTTAAACGTTGTACAAGACAGGTAGTATATACTTAATAATCATACATGACTGAATCTTATTTAAAATATTAAGTATGATATAATGATTTAACAAATCTCAGTCCAATCACCCCCTTATTAAACCATCTTATTAATCAAACCCCTACCCTAATTTTTTCTTAAGGTCCACTATATATATTACCTAGCTACCCCCGTAGGCTACTATATCAGCGCCCATCTAATAGGGGTCAGTACTATATCTACCTACACTTATGAGAAACTAATTGCTAACTACCATTTAATCGTTAGTTACTAGTTATATATATATATTATTATATTAATTTAATTTTTAGTTTATGTGATTTTATATTTTTTCACATATAAAATATATCTCAAGTAATTTAAAAATTAAAATTTTACTTTACCTTTACTTTTGTTTTTACACAATTAACTGTTCATAATAGTTGAGTTATGTTGACAATTTCACTTATTATCCATTCGATATTGAACTCCTATCAAAAATATAGTGTGTGCTAAATAAATTTACGGAAATTAACCGACCGGGGCCCCGGTCACCCGGCGCCACTATTATATAGGCCCCGTGCACAAAATCTAAAGTGAGTAGTAGAAAAATAACTATGATATGGTTATTCTTACCGTGGATAGTTTAAACTGTAGTAAATATTTTAACCACTAATAGTATAATAGTATAAGGGTTAATATAATCAAACAAAATAAATAAAATATAATTGAATTTTAGATAGCATTTCTTTTCTAAGATCAAAATTGATCGGAAAAATAATATTAATATAACATACTCAGTATAATATAATCAAAATTTTATCTTTTTACTGGTTATTGTAGCCGAGCGTCTTAGTAGGAAACCCTGTGAAAACATTAAATTATAATTTTCCGTGTTTTTTAACATATAAAATATTCGGAAATTTATGATATAATCAAACGAAGTTCGTGAAAAAGGATTAAAATATACTATAATTGTTATAACTATTTTAATGTATTTATTTTATATTTAAAGTAATAATATATTCTTAATAAAGAAAATATCAAAATTTTTCATATGAATAAATTATTTTTTACAAAATATTATTTATTTAAATAATTTGTGAAATAATATAATATATATGTTATAATATATATAATAAAATATATATATATATATATATTATTTAATATATATAATATGAATATATATATATTATATAATATAATATTATAATATAATATAATAATTAATTATATATAATTATATATAAAATTTAATATATTTAAATATATATAATATAATATATTTAACTAATAATTAATATAATATATATTAGTAATATATATATATATATATATATAGTAATATATAATAATATATATATATTAATTAATTAATTATCGGGTCTTTATCAATATTGTCGACATAATATGAGCACGATATACTCTACTAAATATATATATATAAAACATTTTCCGATAAATTGTATATATATATATATATATATATAATATATATATATATACAGTAGCAATAATTGTCACTCATTATTGCAAAATAGATAGGTGTTTGAACATTTGTCATAAGTGTGATCAGAATAATTAACATTTATATAGTATACTTTAGAGAGCAAGCCCTTGTGCATGTCCCGCTTCTATGTCACGTTGAATATGTGTGTTAATAACATGTTTAAATGTGCACTTCGAATATTTTTATTCCACCACAAAACGCAACTCTAACCACTGAAATTAAAACATTGTTGAAAGGTCAAGCGTACAGCTCTGTTGACACTGTATATATATAATTTTTAACTAACGTGAAAGCTAATTCGTTCCGGGACATACCGCCAGTAGATTCCTAGAAATCACACCAATAGCGTTTACCAGACCGTCTTAATGAGTGTGAACCACTCGAGAAAGGGTGCCTTCTATTCGACTTTGTCTGATTTTTGAATCAATCAATTCTCTCGTAGTGCTTTTCTTTCACGACTTCCAGTATCCAAAGTATGCTGCAGTGTCGTGTCTTCTTTCTACAGTGTTTTGTGAGTACTGCTATATGTTTCTTCGGAGTGTTTGTATAAAGAGGGCTGGGTATTGATATTACGCATATTCAATATGCTTGCGTTATAAATTCATATCACTTTTATCAACTTATACACGAGACATTGTCCATATTTTATTTGTCTAGTACGATATACGTTTTTGTCAATACTATATGAGCCAAAATTAGCATTTTTACTCCATTCTGATAGGAATTCCCGGATTGAAGATAGAATTATATGGTTCGAGCGAGGGCCCAAAGTTTGTAGCGTATACTTCTCGAAGAAAAGTTTACTTTTTGAGGTAATGAAACTTTCCAGAGTGTGTTTACTGAAACAAACCTTATATGTATATCAAGACTTTATTCTTTGAATGCCTTTCAACAGCGTTGACTTATCTAAAGCTTGAACCATTGCAGCTTTATATCATTATTGACTCATCGTCAGAGAAATGCGAGAAGCACCAGCTCCTCGTTCAGTTACCACAAGAGCTGCCGACAGAAAGCTTTAGCAGCAACTGCAGATACGTCCTTTTCGTCATAATCCTTAGTAAGTATTTTCTGCGCGAGTTAGAAAAATGAAAGTCAGCTTAGTTCTATTTGTTGGTGAGATAGTATTTGGCGCACTGGGTGCTGACAATTATCATATTGAGCGGCACATTGTTAGAATTAATTACTAGTCGAAACAGAACAACAATTTTTGCGAGAGGTCCAGATGAGGAGTTCCCTATCTAGTTATTCTTTCTGATATTATTTGGACTACAACAAATTAAACTACCTTCTTTTTTCATTTTATGGCATATTAAAACTGGGCTGGCAAACATCTCTAATCCAAATCTGACTCGATGACCATTGTGCGAGCTCGGTTCTCAGCCTAAATGGTGAGAACTCTTAGCGCCAACGGATGAGTCATCCTCCCAAGGAATTATATAATCATAACCTCTCAAAAGAGTTTTCAAAGCATAACTCTTATTATTTCGGTTGGATCGTCAATTTCTCGTTACAAATTTTTCCTTGGTCTAATGTCAGTATATCGCTAACCTCGCCTCCTCTCTCTTGTGATAAATCACCGAGTTTAGAGTAGTCTGAGGTATATATTAGTTCTTTGGTATTTTTTTGAGTTTATCGTCACGAGACTGATTTCTCTCACACCTCGCTTTAAACTCAGCCTGAACACGCAACCCCTTAGATGATCCAGTGCTAAGCTGCTCCAAAAAGCATATCATTTATCAAAACTAATACATACTTCGAAACCTAGCTTTTTCTGCATTCAGATAATACTGGAATCAGACACAGAAAACACAAGGTTACAAGCTCCAGTTATCTAGCGCCTCTAATGCCCCTCTGGTTCCATCATGTATTACCCAACGATTCAGCCAGGCTCTCGGTTAGATTATAACCAATGCTAACTGCTGCAGTGGTAATTTTTAAAACCCACCATGGCCTATTTATATGAAAATAACACAATTATCATCCTACGAGCCTCTCTACAACATTCTTATACTACCAGTGAGGCATTCAAATTTATCAGCCAAATCGCATTCAAACTTCCAAACACAAGACCTCTAGTCTTGCTTCTCTGTACATCATCTCACATAGTTCTCGCGATTTGGCTCTATTGAGCGTTATTCTACAATTACTTCCGCCTGATTACTCTTGCGTATAGCACTTAAGAAGTAGAATAAACCTCATCCCTTACGTATGCCTGAAACCACATGTTCATACATCTCTGTAGAATTATCTTTACTCATTCCTGAGTTTATGTACAGTCAATATTCAGTCACAAAAGCAGTATTCATTCTAATCTAGAACCGACAACTACTATTTAAGTATATCCATCACCGTGATTAATTTTTTTACGTATAGCAGCGCTAATCTAAATCATTCTTCCCAATATGAGCTAATCTAATTCCTAAAGCTCCACATTTTCCTCAAATTCATGACACTGACCGTCAGCACTAGAATCCAATTCCCACATCATTCGATGACAACTCCGCAGCCGGCCTTCTTTGCCGCGAAATACACTTAAATATTCTCTGTCCTCACTGTCCTCCAATGCTATAATCATAAATCAGCTTCACATCCATTAAGATGTACACCAATACATGCTCTTCTTCTATATACCCTGCAATGTCACAACCGTAAAAAGAGAGAAATCTTGCCCGCCAGGAGAGTCACATTCACTTATCTGTTAGTGATAATCTCTCACATCGCTCATAGTGAGCTTGGAAAAGTATACTTTGAGCATATGTAAAAACTTGCAGCTAATATTTACTATTAGCGGAGCGTGACAGACACACATTTTAGACTTTTGCCAAAGTATACATCTTCGAAAACAGATATTCTAGCTATTATGCACGTATGCCACCCATCTTTCCACTCTTTTTCGATTATTGCGTAGCCTTGCGCTCATATCTAATTGAGAATTCTAGCTTCTCTCTTAAACTCGATACTATTGATGCCTGTCGTAAACATAGTACCAGCGGGGTCCAACTCTCCTTCTATTTGTGACGAACTTGACATCAAGCAAAAATTAATTTAATATGTATCCTATCGCATCAAATAACCTAATATCTCAATATGCTGAGTAAGCCATCGCAAAATACCAATTTGCGGAATCACTCCATGTGCTCATTAAATAGGTCGTTTAATTAAACTGCGTCCTAACAACATACACGTCAAAGTTCTCTCCCCTTGTTGAATTTGTAATGCAATTCGTTGCATGTAGTAGTGTTTGTAACTCCTGATAATGAATATATGAAAACTTCAAAAATATTTCAAACACCCATGATAGATGAATCTGTAAATACACATCTCACATAGCATAAAGAACGACAAACTAATTTTTAATGATACTACGAATATGCGGAGTGTATTAGAGTCTAGCATATAGGAAATGGTCCAGAGTTTCATCCTCTATTGCCTCTCAGAAAGAATGGAACATATTTCACCAGATGCAAAATTCCGGATCTGCGCTCTGCTCGTGTGATGAGCAGAAAATTAGCTTTTCCTTTTATAATCATACTCAATGTGATATATTACATTTGATATTAACACATGAAAAATTGTGTGCGGTACGTAACTTTAACAATGTTTTTTTAATTCCTTTGAGTGTTTGATACATTTAGTATAATAATAATATGAAACTTCACTTTTTTCCAGTTGAACGCAGTAAAGCATGTAAACAATAACAGTAGCAAAATATGAATTCCATATAACGAAAGATTAGTATTACAAGTGTGCCCATCACCATATCTATAACGGTACATATCACCATATCTGTGTATTCACCGTATACAACTAACATACACCAATAATCCAAAAACGGTTGATTGCCAAGTTGCCAAAGTGCCATCTTTCATTATGCGTTTCCGGGACTTGGACAGCACTAAAATATGTTTTTGTATATACGTCTGAAATTTTGTGCGAGGCTTTTTTCACATATCTGATATAATAAAAATGGAAGGTAGTAATGCATTGTTCAAAATACAATAATATAATAAAAAAATACCTACCCTAAAAGCTTTGATGGCCTAGGTTCATAATATCAGGTTGGAGAGAATAACCAGGTAGTCGGGATCAAGTAAATCAACAGTATACCCTATAAGTGTTTATTTTTTTTTTATTTTTTTTGTTTAGGCTTATATTTATTTTTATTTTCTTCTTTTTCTGTTGGTTATACAAGTGTTCTATTATTCTATATTGACTTAATTTGTTCAAATTTTTTTAGTTTTATAGGTAAAAAAAATAAAAATTATATTCTAATTCTATATTGACTATTGTTTAGTTGTTTCAGGCGTTGCACAAGTGATATTTATTATTTGATCAAATATAAATATTATAATAAAATAGGAATAAACTTTAGAATTTAAAAGATTCTTCATTTTTATATGTGAAATCAGATATATGTACGAAATTTATCGCTGCTGATTATATATATATATATAATATATATATTATCCTTAATTTTGGTGAAAACGCATTGTAAGTGTAATAATTGATATTAAATTATGTCTTTATTATATGCCATACTGTATTTCTTTTTCTACTATTGAAATTAGACAATATAATGTATTCTCATAAACAAGAGTGACTATTCTTACGTTTTTATATGTAAAAGAAAATATATTTATGTTCTCGCTTAATTGAGATATCGTTGCAGTGTTATGGAAGGAATTATCTTAGATATATTGTGTATGATTCATATAATTTCTGAAGATATTCTTTGAGAAAGGGGGAGCACAATATTAGCTCAGGATTTAATTTTTCTCATACATGTTTAATGTTTATTCAAATCGTAATAATTTAAGTTTATAACACAGGTTATTTTGACGTGTTTTTGACTTTGAGCAATTTCGATTACTATCCCTCCATTATAGACCAAAGACCTCCCCAGCCTCCCTGCGCACACGCCCGGCGCCCGGCGCTCCGCTTCGGAAGTTATAAATTATCTCCGCCCCTGGATGATAAATCAAGGCTCCCTCAATAAGAATACAATATAGCAGAAGCATACTACGTAGAAAGAGAACTTCCCTTCCCCGAGTTTCGACGTGATCGAGAGATGCTGAGCGTGAGAGTAGAGGAACTCCGTCAACGCGTATCACAGCCAATTAATTATATTAATAATTTACTACTATATATATGGTATCTACAAATACGTTAAAACAACTTTTTATCCCTCTCAGTGAGATGTTTAGTTGATATAATAAGTACTATTAATATACTGCACATTCCAGTTAGGTATAGTTCTACGAAAAATAAGGGAAGCCGCTCTGATACTTCTATATTTCTAAGTTCGCCCTATAGCTCTCACCTGATTTATTTACTATCTAAGATCTATTTGAAACCCTTTACTATGATAATACGCTCTACATACTTTTCTTAGTAGCTAATCTGGTATAAAATTACTCTAATTATCTCTTATCTTTCGATCGCCAGTTAAACGGCATTCAGGCGTTGCGGATGTATCTTACTGTATAGTGATATACTTATTTATACTCATATATTTAACTCAGATTTTATGGTTTTCCGCCCTTAGGAACATACGGGGATACTATATTTGATCTGTAAAATAGGTGGTACATAATAAACATTTCAACAACAGTAGACTATACAACTATATGAGTGAGGTAATATATATATATGGCACGCAGTTACACTGCTTCTACCCATAGCTACTCACCTCCTTTGGGTTTTCCTCACTATTCTCTTTGTACTTACTTATTGTACATATTATTTAGATGTGAATATTCAGTTAGGCTTATTGTTGGTATTGATGGTGATGACGTAACTTTACTTCTTATTGTCAATGTTGATATATATTATATATATATTATATATAGTAAACTTTATTATAAAAAAATGAGTAAAACTACAATGTAGAAAATTCAGAGATTTTTAATATACTTCTTATATATGTATAATATATACTTTATATACACTATATAATATATATATATATATAGTATATATATAGTAATATATAGAATATATATATATATTATATTATAGATTTATATCATATATATATATCTATATATATGTATATATATATATATATATATATTATAATATATATATATATATATATACTATATATATATAATTATATATATAATTAATATATATATATACTATATTAATATAACTATATGATATATATTAGAGGTGTAGCAGATTTTAGTATTTTTCCCACTATCGCGGAATGCGATAGTACAAAATCACTATCGCGGATTGCGGATGCGGATAGCGGATAGTTATGTTTTAAGAGTCTTAGCCACAAGTACTACATATACAATAAATATTTTAAAATATATTGACATATATTAAATTTATTTTAATTATTTTTTTCTTATCATTTATATATATATTCATAATTATAATATATATATATATATAATTATATATAATATAGTATATAATATACTTATAAATATTACTTATATATACTACACCTGCACCATTATACTATAGATTTATCCCATCATAACTAATAATACCTGATGTTTAGCAGATTGCGGCGCCGTTCACCCAAACTCTTTTGTGCGACAGCCCTACCAATATCTTTTCCCCGGCCTCCACCCATTTGGAAAAACACAGCTTATCTATTAATATAATTTAATAATACTTGTAAAATTAAAATTCTCTACAATATAATTGCTCTCTAAAACACAAAGCTTATGGGCGCCTTTATCTAAGGAGAGGTTTTGTCCTCTTTTCCTTAGTTATAATGACTGGCATCAGCACCGCTTGCAACAAAGACGCTCTACTTAGCTCTACTAATCTTGTTAAGGCATGCTAAGTTATTCCCTCTTCCGGCAAGTTCTGCCATAAGGATAGTTGAAAAGTTAAGTTATTACAATTATTCGCCATCAAACCAATGGATATTTATACGATTCCCCAAGAGTTTTCGCTTTCGATAATCTTCGATCAATGACAGAGTTGTCTTTTTTTTGGCACGCTCCTCGTGACAGTACCAGACCTTCCTTCATTCGCATACTAGAGCTAAAAGAATGTTTTGGCATATTGCGACCTCTCAATGGTTTAGTGCTAGCAAGATGTTAAATGTGTGTCTTGTTACTTGTTTAATCTTTTCGCTTATTTCTTATTGGCTGGTGAAATTTCAAGCCATCGTCTAGGCAGCATTTCGATCACACTTGGTATACTAAATTAAATTTTCAAACCCTCTGTGCAAACACTGAGTAGTAGGAGGAGGTCATTCCGCAACAACCGGTCGTATGCGTTTTATACCCCATTTACCTTGACCTTTTTGACCTCTTTTACCCGACCCTCCCAAAAAATTTGGGCAAACCGTATTTTTTGAGCCAAATTTTTACCTGACTTGACCCTTTTTTGACCTTTGACCATTTTTGGATTTACCTTTTGAGCCTTTACCTTTTTGGGCCTTTACCTTTTTTGCCTTGACGCTTTTTTGGGCCTAAACCTTTTCGACCAAGCCTTTGGTCTTCCCATGGGTCATTTTGGCCCACGGATTTTTGAGAACCCCTAATTTTTTTGAGAAACCTAATAAATTGTTTGAGAACCCCAATTTTTTTGAGAACCCTAAATTTTTTGAGAACCCTAACTTTTTGAGAACCCTAATTTTTCTGAGAACCCTAATTTTTTGAGAACCCTAGTTTTTTGAGATACCCCTCTAATTTGTTTAGTTAACTCGCTAATGTTTTTGGCAACCTTAATTTTTTCGGGCAACCTTAATTTTTGGCAACCCTTCGAAGAAAGGGTGCGCCAACGGTTGCGTCAGCAACCGTTGTACGGATTACCCCCCTATTTTACCGCCCCCTAACCTTGCCAGGTACCATGGGTCAATTTTTGCCCACGAGGTAATTTTTGCGGCCTTCATATAAGGGGCTTAGCGCCGTTTTTTGATTGTCTTTACCTTGTTAGTTCTGGCCATGATATTTCTGGGCCCTTGGACCTTTGCCAACCTTGTGATTATACCATGCGGAGAGTCTCTAAATTTTGATACTCCACTCACAATATTATATATTGGCCCCTCGCTTCGCCAAAGAAACACCTACCATCTATGACATACTTCTACAAATCTATACTACACTATGCTCACTTATACACACATACACTATGACACCTATACACTCACCCATAGACACAAACACTCACACACAACTACACCCACAAACCCACACACCACACCCACACACCACATTCACACCACCCACCATACACCACTCACCACACACACACACCACTCACCACCCCACACACACTTAACACTTATACAACACCATTCAACTATTGACACTTAGTTCCACTTATAAACACTTAATTTACCTATAGGCTCACGACTACAGGTTTACTACTTATACTCACGTTTACAAAGCACTTTTATTTCTACCAATCCCTTTGTTGTTTTTGTCTCCAGGTCAATTTTGACCCACCGTCTCTTCGGTAATCTCTTGTTGTCCTGTCCTTTTAGAGGGACCTAGCCCTTTTTTCGATGTCTTAACCTTGTTTGACCATTTGATATATATCTAGCTTGACCTTGCCAGAACGTGTGGAGTCAATATTATGTACCTCCGCTCAATCTTGGGCGGCTTTGAGAAGTTCCAACTCACCGTAAGAAAGTTAAACCATAAAGTAGATAGTAATCAATTTTATGGCTGATCTATAGTATGTAGAATGAAATGCCAGGTGACAGTGCCAGGTTGAGTGCAAGCTGCTCACATCACAGTGGCCAATGAGTGCCAACGAGTGGTGCAAGTGAGTTGCTTGCCCTACATTGGCTGCCAAGTGGAGTGGCGCAGATGCATGCCAATGAGTGCCAAGTGAGTGCCACATAGTTTGCCAAGTGAGGCCACATTAGTGCCACTGAGGTGCCACTTTTCTTTCAAGCCTTTCTAGCCTCCCCTATGCCTCGAGAAAAAAAATAACACAACAATAATAAATGATAGATACTAAAACACAAAAACCTAAGATAATAAAAAAGGATTATGAGAGAAACAGAAAATTGAGTGTACATTAGTTGACCAACTGACTAGAATGCTTATCCTACTATGATTAGTATTTTTAATAACACTTATAAGCACTTACACTCTCCATAGACACTTTAACATTAACGCATATATCACTTACACTCAACACCCACACACAGGTACAACTCTACACTTATCCACTCACACACTCGATATTTTGATTGCTCAGCTTTGATGCCTCAGCAATGATGCCTCAGCATTAATGCCTCAGCATTGATGCTCCATCATAAATGCCTAACTTTGATTCCTCAGCATTAATGCCTCAGCAGGATGCCTCTAACTCTTGAAGGTTCTTCTTTGATATCGTCTCTTTGGATACCATCTCTCTTGTCTGAGTTTATCTTGATGGATATCATCTTGCATGGCTCATCCCTTCCCTTCTCTAAAGAAAGAGTTATATTGAATGTCTATCCCCCGTCGTTAGTCTCCATACTGTCGCGTCTTCGTCCATCTAGTGCTGCACGTCATGATCTTCTCGCGTCATCAGTCCCTCCGAACTCCGCACCCGTCACGGTGCCGACCCGTCCTTCCGTCGACATTGAAATTAAACTATATTATACCATTCATACTCAGCTTTCTTCTTATTTTCTATCTTCCTCTCTATACTATATACTAAACATTTGTATTAGTGTATTAAAAAACATTTTCGCGAACCTAAAACTGTAACTCCATACAGCCCTATTATTTAACACAATATATTTATTAACATTATTTTTACTTAATACTTGTTACTTAGTTTTAATTACTTTTAAATTTATAAATTTTTTAAAAAAAATTGTATGTAAGAAGAAAAAAACCAGGATCCCGATCATCATGTTCAGCAATCAATAGTACTACAACTGTACTATTTATTTTAAAAACATTTAACATTACTACGCTTTTACAAAGAACTGCAAGTAATAGCAGTAAAATCAATAAAGGTGTGTAACCTAACACCAAGAATGATGGTTAGGATGCTTTTCTGTATTTACTTGCTTTACTTGCTTAACTTCATGTTTTACTGCTTTCAACTTATTTTACATGTTTTTAACCTTATATGTTTTATCTATGTATAAGTAGATATTTATAACATTACATTACCTATTACATTTCCTATATGTATCTTAAAGCATCTTTAAACCTAACTACTAGGGGGATGTATGCTCTTTGTATTTACTGCTTTACTGCTTTACTATATGTTTACTGTCTCATTGCGTCATAAACTCATGTTTAATGCTCATTAAAATAGGGTATGGTATTGCTGCTTTCATACTCTATTATATATTTATATTACTAACTTCCTATCATACACTGGTATATGCAGTAAAGCACAGTAATTCAATAGATGTTATGATCACCTATCAGGGGGTAATTAGTAGCTTTTGTTATTTAACTGCTTTACTGCATGTTAAAACTTTTCTGCTTACTGTCTTTAAACTCATGTATCTTACCTGCTTATAACTTTTCGTGTGCTTTACTGTCCAGCTTTATAACTTCTACTTACCTGTAATTGTACTACTTTTCATACTTCATCATTCCTTGCTCCATTAAACATCATGTTTTTTATTTTTTGTATAGGTATAATTATTATCTGTTTATTTGTGTTTTATACATGTATTCTTGTGTTTTATATGTGATTTTTATTTATTTTATTATTATCTGTTTTATTATTTTTATTATTTTATTTGTATTATTTTGGCTCTATGGTTCACTACTCACTTGAGTGTGTATTTACTTCATGCCTACGTTTATTATTATTTGAGAACCACAGCATCCACACACACAGCCACACACACACGAGCAACACCACACGATTTCATTTCTCTACTTACACATTATACAACACATTCACTATGACACTTCAGTAACACCGACTATCACAAACAAAGAAGTGTGGACACCTACATCTTTACCCCATAGACAGCCTTACATTTACACTTTTAATATCACAATTGCTCTCTTGTACTTTCCAGTTCACTTGACCCTCGTGCACACTCTATGCCACACACCAGGTACACTTTTACGTCACACCACAGTTCACTATGTATACTTATACACCACATTCACTATGACACTTACTTTATCCATAGACACTTACATTTACACCTTACACTCGAATCACTAGCAGTATTTGGACTACTTTCATTCACTATTCTCTGCATTTTACTTACACTCCCACACAGATTTCCTACCACACAGATTTACTTACAACTCACACCACATATTTATTTAAAACCACACAGTGCAACACACGACCTACACATAACACTACACAAGCGTACACACACATCAATACACGCGAGCCACATGCACTCACACTCAGTGAACAGGTATAGTCGTAATTATTTATCTGATAAATGACATTTTGAATGTTATATAATTTAAAACACTCTGTAACATTCTTATTAATTACTCATTCACCACATAACTTACAAAGTTTATTCAAGTTGCTTAAAACTGAATCTATTAACTAAATCAATCATTATCATTTGAACATAAAGAATTTATTATATAACTGTTAATACTTTTTGTTTAAAATTCTCTATACAAAAATACTATCAAAACCGTTTGAAACAAATAGGATCATTTTGCATTATAAATTGGGAAAATTTTAGTAAACAAAAAAACATAATTTATACTTAACCTAAAGCAATAAACTAAGTAAATCCGAGTTAAGACCAGCCTCAGCCATACAGAAGAACGGCCCTTACATACAAGCTTATAGGCCAGTTTTTGATGCTATTGACTTACTGCTTTACATACTGTAATAAGGGATGATTTAATAAGTATAAAATAACAATAAAATAGCACAAAGTTTCACGAAGGCTATATGAGATATTCGTATATTTATAATATATTAAAGTAATCTACTAGTCTATAAGTTGTTTACTATTGCCAAAATCTCACTTTCACTAATTATCCACATTTTTATATTTATAATTCACTTTGCCAAAAATATTTTGCTTTATACTAAATGTAACATTTCGAAAGTTTTTTTAAAATTAATTCGGGTTGATTTTTATATCGACTATATTATTATCTAATCACCTATCCATGTATTCATTTGACAACTCTCACTGCAACGAGAGAAACACAACACCCGCGAGTGCCTGATTACAGGATCAACGAGAAATCTGACCTCTCTCTGTAAAAATGGCTAGATAGAAAAACAATACATTATCAGTGTTAGGAGGAATACCTTGTGCTACGCGGCCAACGATCGTATAGCAAGGATAATCCTTTTGTTAGATAATCGGTTGTCATGTGGCTAATATTTTGAAAGACACTTGTTTTTCGCGAGTGATCAAAAAAATATAATTTCAAAAACTAAGAACCTTATTGTAACTTGTGAGAGAATGTGGTGCAATGAATTTACGGATTAGGCTAGTAGGAATTTAGGCCTAAATTTAGGATAGAGAAGAGCACTATTAATTTGCTAGATTCGGAAGCATTGAGCCTACAACATAAGTGATTAATTTCACTGACCAAAGGTACCAGGTTCAAAACAGGTGTACCTTACCCCAGTGTTCGTGCTGACAAGGAAGATGAGTCACATCTGTTTGAATCTTGAGTCATTTTCTTATTCGTGTGCATTTTGAACTAGGTCACATGAACATTTTTTAGCCCTCATGAGACATGGCGACAATACTAATACTTCTGAGTTGCTGGATTGCGATTCTCTATGCATCCTATTATGAGCACA
>JABUQX010041596.1:0-7500 GCA_015478945.1 Trachelipus rathkii
GACACGAGATAACACTGGATGACAATCTAACGCCGCTGGATATTTTCCGACAGCTTAAACACGCTCTAAAACATATCTTCAATTGCTTTTACACCATCCCATTCGTGTCCAATCAGAAAGATTAATCATTATAATCAAGTTCGTAGTATTACTCAGATAGAGATAACGTAAACAAAGAATCCAGTTTAAACAAGGCAACAGAGACGCTATGCGAGACTGGTCCAGTCAACTAAATTTTATCAAATGACCATGCCATCGCGACAAGACACAACCTATCACCACCCCTAGGGCTGTCTAATTTCCTAACAAAGGTCAATTATAATACATCGCACTATTAAGCCAAAAGTAAATCTTTTAGCTAAGGTTCACTGTCTAACCACAATACGAAGTAATAAGTTATTGTGATATTTCGGGTAAGCTACAACATGGCAGTTTACTTTAATAACATAACTAAAACCTCACCACTTTGGCTACGTCAGAAATAATACTATATGATGCACAAACAATTCCATATACCTATCCAATCGCTTTCTTTAATGTGCAAATGAGTCACACTAACAACTCCTGCGGGAAACGCATCAAAAAAATGTTAAAGCAGCTATTGGACAGAATGAATCAAGTGTTACAACGTCTTCATACATTTCTTATTGTGTTCCCTAGAAAACTGTCCGTGGTAAATATTTTATTGACTGTGTAGTCATGTTCCCGGGGTATGACTGGGAGAATTTGAAGGGTACATAATGGCATATGCGGACGATCTGGGGGATGTTAAGCGAGGACAGAGAGAGGAAGGCGATTAGAGAGGTGGTGGAGTTGTTTGCGTTGGAGGAAGCAGGGGTGAAGATGAACATACAGAAGACAAAGATATTAACAGATAACCGAGGAAGTGAGGAGCGGAATGAGAATGATGGTGAGAGAGGAGGAGGTGAATTCGGTAAATACCTGCAATTATCACCCGCCAGGGTGTTTAACATAACCAAAAAAAAACAGAAACAGATTGAGGGAGCGAAGTGGCAAAGAAGACATTCGCGACAGCAATGGAAAAGTTTGGATTGAGTTATGAAAGCGGTATACCCCAGGATGAAAGATAGAAACATCGGAATAGAGATTAAAAGAGTGATTTTTAACAGCATACTGACTTCCACACTGCTGTACGGAGCGGAAACAAGGACAACAACGAGAAGACAGAGGTAGAAGTAGAATACAACGGCGGAAATGAGGATATTAAGAACTATGGTTGGAAAGAGTAAGAGAGACAGAATAAGAAATGAAGTTATTAGAGAAGATTTAGGTGTGAAGAAGATGACACTTAAGATGGATGTGGGGAGATTGAGATGCAATGCGACATCTGGAGAGGACGAGCAGGAGAGAATGCCGAAAGAAGATGGGAATGGACACCACCAGAGGGCAGAAGACCAAGGGAAAGACCGAAGAAGAGATGGGCGTAATCGGTGGGGGACTCTCTGGAAAGATGTCAGCTACCAAATAATGAGAGGCTGCTGAAGAAAGAGGATAGTACGCAGCGTAGGGGACGGTCTAATAGAAAGAGCTTGCGTGGCTGACAGGAGATGAAGAAATCCCTTCCTGGGAGAGGAAAAGAAAGAAAATATAATATAATATATTTATATATTATTTATATATAGGTATATATATATATATATACTATATATATATATTATATATAGTATGATATATATATATATATATATAATATATAATAGTATATATATATATATATATATATTATATATATATATATAATAATATTAATATAATATATTTTATAATACTAAATATATATATATATATATATAAATATATATATAATATATATATATATACTCATATATTATATATAATATATAATTAGTATATTATATTATATATATAGTATATATAATAATTTACTATATATATATAATAAGTAAAATATATATATATAATATATTATTTATATGGAACAACACCACTTCAACTAAGAAATTCTATCAACAACTACAAATAATTGTTTCCTCTTTTCTATTACTCTAAAACATATACTCTTATTTTGCTTTGATTAACTATTATTTTTATTATATTAAAAAATTATAATTAAGAGACCTAAGCCATCAAAAAATTTTGATAACTAAGTGGATTTGGGGAAGGGGTCTAACGGATTCATGATATATATATATATATATTATATATATATATCTATCAATCCATAGTATATATATATATATATATATATATATATACTATATAAGTCATTCATTTTTATATTACTTAGTTACATGAACTTACATCTAATATCATCTACTCATTGAATGATTATTTCTTAAAAATAGAATAGCATCTTGCCAGGTTCTCCTTCATTTTTCCTCTTTGGGTCTGAGTTCTATAGATGCGAAAGAACAGAAAAAGGCGTTCCACGCTAGACTTGGCGCTTGGAGGTAGAGAATTTTTAGCAAACATATCAGAATCAGAAAGCGTACTGCACTACTTCAATTTCGAGAGAGAAGGAACTTTTTCAGTGAAGCAAAGAAAATATATTGTTCGATTGCGGAGTGAAATATACATAAGATTTGGGAGTTATTGTTCTTGAAGCCATCGACGCTTTCGACAACTCAAAGTAGATTCAATATGGTAGAAGTTTGTCACTGCTACTTCATCTACTTACTCTAGAAGAGACTTGAGAAGAGTTTACTGAGATAGTTGTAGTTTCATCACTTATAATATGTTCAGATGTATCCTTTTGCTTCTGAACTTCCTGCAACGCCTTTAAAACAAATGGCCACATTGCAAAGTGGAGATTTAGCTTTTTGTTGTTGTTCTTCAGTTAAGCTTACCCTGTAGAATGGATCAATATAAACAACAGCTAAAGTATCCATATCATTCGTCATGAGAGAAATTTCTCTCGTACCATGGAAACTTTTATTCCTTCATTATGTAAAATATAGATGGAATAATGTTAAAGGTTAAATTTTGAAGAATATAATCCAAATGAAACATAAGGTGCTGGCTAAAAATCTTCGAAATTTTTGCCAATTTGCCATTTTGTAGTTTGTGAAAGTTGTAATTATTTTGCATGAAGTGATTGAAGTCATTCACAGAGTCACCATTTATAACTTTGTCAGTTTAAAATTTTCCGACCTCCAAACCTATCTGAAAGTTACCGAACCGACCTCCGACTCCGATCTCCGACCTCCGACTTCCGACTTCGCGAACTCCGACTCCGACCTCTTGAAAATTTACCTTCAATTTACCCTGGACTCCGACTCCGACCTGACTCCACCCTCTTCAAACTACCGACTCCGACTCGCGACTCCGCGACTTGCGCGAAGCCTGCCGACTCCGACTCCGACTCCGACCCGACTCCACTCCGGACTTCGCGACTCCGAATCCGAATCCGAATCCGACTCCGCAACCCGGGTGACATGAATAAGTATTATATTTAATAATTTGTAACAAGAACTATCACATAAAACATGATTAAAAGGTAAGATTTTTTGTTTATTGGCAATTGTAAAAAGATTTTTTTTGCCGGCACTATATATATATAATATATATATATATATTATATATATGATATATATAGTATATATATATATATATTATCAAATAATCTTTTTCGATCATATATATATATACTATATATAGTATATATATATATATTATATATTATATATATAATATATATATTATATATATTATATATATATATATATATATATATATATATATATAGTATAATATATATATATAATATAATATATACTATATATTATATTAAATATAATATAGTATATATTATTGTATATAGGGTAATATATATATATATATATATATGACTACTGCCAATAGCATATATATAAATATATATATATTATCAAAAAATTTTGCCCGCATATTAATATATATATATATACTATTATCGCTCAACCTTGTGCCCCCACTCAAAATGAAATCCTGAGCCTACGCCGACGACATGATTATAAATAAAATAACGAATAATTATTAATAATATTAATAATTAATTAAATACTTTACAAGGGCAATACAAACAACAAAAATTCTACCTTTAATATGTTTTAATAATGTTAGGCAAATTCATTAGTATAATAGTAGTTATAATAAGGGAATACACTATTAAATATTTAATTATATAAAATAATGATTATTAACTATCAACACATTAAAGAACCACTATTTGGAGAACTTGGCATTGGTACAAAACCAAAGCAAACGAAAGTAACAGAATTAAAAACAGAGCGATAAAAAAAATAAACATAATAAGATATGATAATGATAAATGATACATGATAACGCATAATCGATTAAATAAGCAATAATATAATAGTAATATAATAATTAACAATAATAATCAATATAATAAAATAATAATAATAATAATAATATAATAATTAATAATAATAAATAATAATAATAATATAAATAATAATAATAATAAATAATAATAAGAATAATAATAAAAATATAATAATAATATATTAATAATATAATAATCAATAATATAATAATAATATAACGGAATAATAATAATAATAATAATATAATAAAATAATAATAATAAAATAATAATAATCAAATTTAATATTAGTTCGAAAATAATCGTTATATTCAAATAAAATAGATAAAAGACAGGAATTTTACCTAATAATTAATAATAATAATAATAATAATAATAAATCAATAATAATAATAATAAATAATAATTGATTAATAATAATAATAATCCAAATCAATATCCGTATAATAAATAATAATAATAATAATAATATAATATAATAATATAATAATAATCATAAATGAATAATAATAATAATAATATTATAATAATAATAGTAAATAAATTAATAATAAAAATAATACATAAATAAAATATTAATAATAATAACAATAATAATCCATAATAATAATAATAAATAATAAAATAAATAATAATAATATAATAATAATAGATAATAATATATAATATCAATAAATAATGAATAATAAATAATAATAAATAGATAATAATAAGTAATAAGTAATAATAATAAAATAATTAATAATAATATATAATAATAATTATAATAATAAAATAATAATAATAATAATAAATGAATAATAAAACTTTTTCAATTATTGAATCAAGATCCCAATCATATATAATAATAATATATAAATATATATATATATCTAATAATATATATAATATATATAAGTAATATATAATATATATATAATAATATATATATAGTATAACTAGTATAAATAATAAGAAACGTATAATAATATATAATTAATATATAATATATATATAGTATATATATATAAATATATATAATATATATAATATATATATATTACATATATATATATATAATATATATATATATAATATATCAATATTATATATAGTATATATAATATATATATATATAGTATAAATAATATATAATATATATTATATTAATATTTATAATAATATTTATATATAATATATATAATATATATATATATATAACATAATATTATATTATATATATTATATATATATATATATATATATATATATATATATATATATATATATAATATGATATATATATATATATATAATATATATATATATATATTTAATATATATATATATATATATATATTATATATATATATATATATATATATATATATCTATATATAATATATATATATTATATAATCCACTCATATACAGGAATTATATATATATACTAAATATATATATATATATATTATAATATATATACAATATATATATATATATTAATTATAATAATGTATAATTATTATATATATATATATAATGTATATATATATATATCATAGTATATATATAATTATATATATATATATATAGTATATATATATATATTTTTGTCCACGTATAATAATAAAAATAAAATTAATGGCTAAGTTGCCTGTTTTGGAATTGTTGAAAAATTACTAACCTGTCGTCATAGCCAAAGTGCTAATGTCAAAAAAAAAAAAAAAAAAAAAAATAAACCATCTATTTATTTTTAAAGAGATGAGCATCTGGACAATCGAATTACATGATAGTGAAAACCTCATATATACTAATAATAATATATATAATATATATATATAATATATATTAATATAATATATAATATAATATATATATACTATATATAATAGTATATATATATATATTATATATATATATATATAACATATATATAATATGATATAATATATATATATTATAATATATATATAAATTATATAATATATAATAATATATATATATAGTATATATAGTATAATATTATATATATTATATATATATAGTAATATATATATATATATAATATATATATATATATATAACTAATATTATATTTATATATATAATATATATATATATAATATATATAAGTATATATATATATATATAATATATATATAATATAATATATATTATATATATATATATAAAGTTAGCTTTCTAATGTCATTTGACTTATATAATAAATTTTTTTTAACATTTAAACTAACTTGAATATTTATCTATGTTTCATTTATGTTTTTTCTGTAAACATTTATCAAATATATCAATGTCAACACAGGAACTTCGTAAATATTTATAGATTTAACGTGTTTTTAATATCTGGGCTACGTTTTATGGCTTTAAACAAATACGATTTTATTTCTATATATTGCTAACAACGTAAGCTCAACTTAAGCTGCGCCAAGTTGCATTCTCGTATCCTTTCGAGTTGAATATTCATTTCTTAAAGGGCCAAAGTAATTTTCATCTTTTCTTGTATATTTTTATATTTAAAGGTCATTTCAGCATTTTGCTCTTTCAATTATTTTACGATGGAGACTGGATGAAGACTGGTTAACAATAGATAAAATCGTTGTTTGATCCAAGAAATTAGATAAAAGTTAATTGTTATGGGTGTCGGAGGTCAGGAAGATAATTAAATGACCCTGTGTGAAAATTCATTCATTTCAAAAATATAGTTTGACACTGAATACGCAATCGTCATTAAGCATGGTAATTTTGTTTCTATTGATTTTAGCATTCAATCGACTTTAGCTTTAATATAATTTAAGACCAACTCTTTTTACCATTAACGAATTGTTTCCCCATTTGATATTCTTAGTGTATAAAGACAACTAGCACTGTTTCCAAATTCATTCATTGTCCTCAACCAAGATTTCAATTCAATCATTTAGAAAAATTCCAATGTCACTAAAACTAAAATGTTTGGACAAAAACTAAAATTACAAACTAAAAACAAAACAATAACGTCCTCTACACAGAAAAAAAATTATATCAAAAACCACAATTCTATCAATCAATGACCCAATGACGAATTGTCATTTCGCAAATTAATTTAGTTTCACCTGATGTTATTCCTTAAAAACCTTATATAAATTAATAGTGATAATTTATAAAATAAAATTTAATCTTTAACGAAATTTCTAAATTTAACATTAAGAAAT
>JABUQX010041597.1:0-2500 GCA_015478945.1 Trachelipus rathkii
CGCCGATTCTTTCCTGTCATAATGGCAATCTCCAGTCAGGTACACTTTTCTTGGGTAGTCACTTGTAAGTACCTTTTCATTCTCCAACTGTACCTGTTACTTCACTATGGGGTACATATGGGCCTCCCAGTTGGGGGTTCATTCTACTTAAATTTTAGGTGCCGGGGCACGGCGGGCACCTTGTATCGTCTCGCTACTACTTAGCGGCGTGATATTTACTTATTGTACCCTTCCCTTAAGCATTCCCACCCCTAAAGAGCCCTTAAAATTAGCAAAAAGTGGCATATAAAAGAATTCCTTGCACTCTGAGTTAGTGTCAAGAGTGGTGGAAAGAACAATTTGAGGGGTTGACCCTTTATATGTACCATTAGCATGCTGTACTTTAATTATGGTAGCTTTTTAGGCTTTAATGCACTGGAGTGGATAGGATATCATGGTATAAATAGACAGAGAGTTATCAGTTATAATTCTAGTAGGGTGCATAAGTATAGTTAGTGATGAGGTTAGGTATTTGTGATTACAGTAGTTAGTTTCAGTTGTAGGTTGTGATTCTTGACTCTGTTTTTTCCAATTTATATAGAAAATAGTTTTTATACCAATCAGAAGAGTGGAATCCTTACTCTGGTAGGATATCGCTTAGAAACTACGGAGGTTGGAATGTACTCTATAGTCTAACTTGGAGTGAGTTCGTTTTCCTTCAGTAGGTGTAGTGCCTTCTGCACAATTTCCGCATTCCCTACTACTAAACGACACGTACTACTGAAAAGCAATTATATATTTATATAATTCTCGTTGTACTGGTATATATATATATAATGTAATATATATATTTATATATATACTATATTATATATAACTATTTATATATATATATATGTTATTATAATAATATTATATATATATTATATATATAATATTACTATTATATATATATATGTTATAGTTATATTTATATTTATTTTAATAAGGAAATATAGGAACTCTTTTGAACTCATGTCAAATATACTATATGATATACTACTATATTATAGTATATTATATATATATATATATTATATTAATATTATATATTACTATATATTATATATTTATTATTTTAATTATATACTTTATATATATATATTTTATTATTATATATTATATATATTATTTAATAAAAAATAATTTTTTATGAGTTCAATGCTTTCTTTGAACTTGCAAGCTTTTAAGTTTTCGAGCAAAACCAAAGGAATTGCCTGCTTGTACGAATTTTATTCACGAGTTCGAATTTCGTCGTCACTTTAATTTTATTAAAAGATTTAATTAATTTATTTTTACTATTATTATTATTATTATTATTATTATTATTATTATTATTATTATTATTATTCATTATTTAATTATTATTATTATATATTATTATTATTATTATTATTATTATTATTATTATTATTATATATTATTATTATTATTATTATTATTATTTTATTTTCCAATATAAAACAAAGAATAAAAAAAAATAATAGTTTAAAAATTAATTAATCCGTGACGTAACTTAGAGGTAAGACGTCATACGTTCGTGACGAAATTGAGAGGGAAAGATGATCTGATCACAGTGACGTCATCTAAGAAGACTTGATTTTTCTTTCGTCATGGATCAGTAGACCAATGAGCATCTTCACTGGGGGCGTTGCAATGGCCTTTCAATGGCCATTGACTGTTCACGCCTTTGAGATGTAGCGGCAACCAATCTTGTGAGAGATGGGTGACTCTTCCCCCACACACACACACACACCCTCTTCTGTTATATTAAAATATATATATATATATTATATATATATATATATATATAATATATATATATATATATATATATATATATATATATATAATATATTATATAAAAATATATATATATAAACAAAATATCCATATATATATATATATATAATATAATATATATATATATAATTTTTAAAGATTATAAAATTAAACCACAAGAATTTTGTTCACTGTTCGATTTCACTTCAGATTGTTCAAAGCTCTAATTCGTTTTTCATTTCTCGATGATCTTCCAATATGATTCAAGCCAGTAGTATTTTCTATTGGCTATTGTTGATCAGTGACGTCACACTGACTTAGTTTTATAAACGATAGTTTATAGAGCCCCCTTACTAGGGTTAATTATACTATTGCTAGCACTTTAAAGTTTGTTTTATTCCAATCACGTACTTTTGATAATTTGTTGCTTCAGGAAATCCTATTCATCGGAAGACGAAATCACACCAGATTAAGATCTTTGAGTTAAGGGAATAGGATGAGGAGGAGTATCATAAGTGTCTGGATGTTGGTCAGTAAAGTCTAAAGTATGTAACCATCTAGGTCTTATGTGAATAACGGAAGGTTCGTGTCTGGGATTTAAGTCTAATGAAGGTCGTAACGTAAGGGACGTGAAATTAGTCGATGATTCATTAGTGCCTAAATTACTAGCCCTGGTAAGGTTCAACCGTTTAAATATAAT
>JABUQX010041597.1:15000-24465 GCA_015478945.1 Trachelipus rathkii
GTCGGTATCAAATATTTTAACCTAGTGTTAAATTACTTAATTTATTCACTGATACAACTACAAGAAAAGGTAATTTCAGCATCGAAAGTTGAAAATCATTCACGATACACCAACAACGATGGATTATGATAAAATGCACATTAGTGAACTAGAGTAATCTCAATCTCAAGACTTATTGTAAATGAAATGAACTGGACATGGAAATTAAATTTCACTCTAAAGGCAAAAATATATTTTCACAATAGCAATCTTTCTTGTATCCACAATACAAATCCAAGCTTTCCATCTTATCTTCCGTGAAGGCAATAGTAAAAGGGAATATTATTCAATTTCTTTCAAAACCAATTATAGTTGAATTAAGAATCCGCAATGATGATTATGAAACAAAAAAAAATCAGCTGATTTCCATGTAACTAATAAAATGAATATTTTTTTGGCATCAAGCATTAACAATGAGCAAAGAGATTGAAAACAAAAATGAAGCTGAAAAAATGCTGATTTTTAATCTGATGATCAAAGTGACTCCAATACTTTCGAAATGTGGAAGATAAATGAGGAAAAATATGAAATAGAGTCAACTTTCTAGTCACATCTATCTTCCTCTCCCGCTTCCTCTTCCTCTTCCTCTAAATGTTACGAGTGAATTGTTGCTTAGTGGTGGAAGCTATTTTAGTGGTGGATGTATAGCATTATAGTATACGATGAAAATCGCAAGAGACTTAAGGATGAAAATGCAGAGAGTATATTGATAAAACCGCGTATCCTACAGATTTTTCTCAAAAAGTATAAGAGCTATAGGTCTGAAACTTGGAATATAATCTATATATGTGTTAAGCTCAAAACCGTGTAAATTTCAAGTCTCTAGGATGTATATGAGGGGGTCGCCCCCGAGGGTCGACGTAGATATTGGCCGTCTACGCCCTTAGTTTGGCGGAATCTGACAAGGCGAGATTAGGCCTAACAAGCGTTCGGGCGACCGACCACCTGGAGGTCAAACAGACCGAAGGTCTGTTTGACCGACATACGCAGACAGAGCGCGCGTGCGCATACACATACAGCATTATTATATTATTTATTACGTCGAAGATTCTATTTCCAAACGAATTCGAATCTGAGGCGAAAAACGAATTCATCGTAAAAAAACCCTTTTTTTTTTACGCACCCGATCTTGTTTACCGCCGTGGGTTGCTTCTTCGCATCTGTTTTGACTCGACTCTGGTCGTACGCGCTGCTGCGATCCGAATCATCGTTCGTGCTAAAAATTTGGATTGGTGTTAGATTGATATGTAACCTCAATTAGTTACGAAGTTACGTCCCGAGGGTTTCCCCGAAGAGGACCCCACCCCATAAAAAAAAAATTAAATTGATCGTAATAGACTAAAACTTGGAGACAGGTTGGAGGATTCGGGAGTCGGAGACGAGATGGAGGCAGTTCGGTTTCGGAGTCAGAGACGCCCCGGAGGGGGGTCCTTTTGAAATAGAAGAAAGAAATGCCATGGAATCGCATAACACAGAGGAGGAGGAGGAAGAAGAAGAAAGGAAAAAGGAGGAGGAAAGGGGAAAGAAGAAGAATGAGGAAAGAGGAGTCTGAGGAAGGATTCAGAGTCGGTACCGGCTCCGATGCTGGAGTCGGTGCGGTGCCAAGTTAATAAACTTCGTATAACAACAATATTGTTCTTTATATATGTTATCGAGTCTGTAGATTTCGAAAATAATGGTTTTCAGAACCATGAAGAAAAAAGTAAATAAAATAAATAAATATAAACAAAATAAAATTTCTTATCTCTTTTTGTTTTTAAAACGTAAAAATTCACGTTTTTTACATACCCTAAATCAGTAATCAGTAAATCAAACAACCCTCCCCACTCCCTCCCCATACCTCCTACCTCCCATCTATTGCTTTGATTAAGTCACATTTCGTGTATATTTGGGATAAACAATAAACATATAATCGAAGTTCTTTATACAAGATCAAAAATATGCTGAACGTAACCAGTTTTTAACATTAATTAAAGCTTACTTGTCATCTCTGACTATGAATATAACCCACAACGACAAACCTAGCCCATCTTAAACAGGAATAAAAAGGTAAGCGTTATAAAAGTTTCACACTTAACATCAGTAAAGTAACTAACATAACATCCAAAAACGTAACTTATTCACACTTGTCAAGCAATGTCTCCTAGAACATATACAATGTTAATTTTAATAACATGGTAATTATTTAACAAAAATTTACTAATAACCTTATGTAATTATCATAAAAAAACAGAAAAAAAAACCAGCGAAAGTATGCTAACTTGTTACAAAGTTTGTCATATTATAGTCTACCATAAAGTTACAGAACTAAGATAGTATAATTATACACGACAACTGACACATCTTAAGGCAAGAAATAACTGCTAACACTAACAACGATCCAAACTTATCAACAGTAAAAGTACTAACAAGACTCAACAAAAATAATCCATTCAATCACTTATTCAACGCATATTCCACATACTGTTAATTTTAACATTAACATAGTAATATCTTAACAAAAAATTTAGCATAACCTTACCTAACCACATAGATACCTAATGGTTAAAGCAAACAAAGTAAACGTGGTTTTACTCTCTGTAAGAAGCTAACTATGAACTAAGTAACTTAACACACAACAACAAAGACGAATAAAACAGCTACTCATTAACAACTTATGTCAATAGAGGAAATAGGCGGGAAGTAATACAAATTTCATTTTTATAACATATATTTTTCATTGAAAAGAGCGTTATATGAATACATAAAAACATAAGTTTTATTTTAATATATTAATTCATCTATTCAGAGAACATAGGATTCAAGCTGGGTACGTTCTATAAATCTCTCTAAAGATTCAACACCCTTCGAAGAATGTAAGTATAAGGCTTCCGCAAGCACTAACATTTTTTCGCCATAAAAAATTTTGAATTTCAGCAGCCTTCATCTCTCATAACAAGAAGAGAAGTAAACTCAATCCAAGCTGAAGTTTATTAACGCATTCCTGTATAATGCATTATACGGGAAACCACATTTTTCGGTGTAAATATCATAGATTGCACCATGTGCTATATGTATTATGTCCTAAGTTGTCAACATCGTAAAGATGCGATGTTAATTCGGTTTTTTTTTTAAAAAGGCAAAATTGGCCCACCTTTGTAATATTTCTTCCAGGTGTTTCGAACCGTGAAACCTATAGCATGTGCGATAAAGGTCACACAATCGTAGTTTCCCAGTACGTCGGCGTACATCAAGGGTTTTAATATTGTCACACACGACGTGAACACAACGTCTATTCTATTAGAACAACTTACGGTTGTCTTCCCAGTTAGATATTTCCCTAAGCGTTGATCTTTCGGATAACAAACACTTATCCTCTACCCATGCAGCTGTGATGTCGATAATCTTGATGAATCCATCAGCACAAACGAATAAAGGTCTATTATTTGACCCTCTGGCAGGAATACAAGCAACGTAACGACCGCCATTTGGTTTACGATTAAATATAAATGACACATCGTTGGGAATAACGAAGCTCCTCGTGAAGATATCAACAACAGGTTTAGAGATGCGAGGCGGGGAGATGTCATCGTAACAGTACAGCGAAAAATGTCCTACTGACGGAAATCGCATGCGTAAACAACCCTTATAGGTAATGAGATTTTTTCTTTAACCAATCAGAAGAAAGTAAACAAGAATCCAATGCACGAACGAACCATATCAGTTTCAAAAGGGGGTAATATATTCTCGTTAGACAACAACAACAACAACAACAACAACAACAACAACAACAACAACAACAACAACAATAACATAGTACAAAAATAAGTTTCTTTATATACTAACCAACAATATATGCTAACGTACATTGTTTTCACATTAAATATAAAGCTAACATAGCATTACTGGAACCTAAGAATATAAATGTACAATAAACAAATCTATACAACGTTGCGCTAGAATAACAACTAACATTACAAAGTTTTATACTTAACAGGCAAGTAAAGTACCTAAGCCAGCTACAAACACGTAAGCCTTTCAACTTTTTCAGGCATATCTCTAACATATCCTTGTTAATTTTACATTAACAACTGATTTAACGTAGCATTTAGAGTATCAAATTTCAGATACAACATAGCACAAAATGAGTTTTTTTATGTCTAAACCATCGAATATATGCTAACATAACAAGGTTTCATAATTAAAACAGCTAACATAGCCAATCATATGAATAACGAAAATATGGTACAACGACAAACTAGAAAAATTAAGCACGAATAAAGGCGTTACATTAACCAAAGTTCCACACTTAACACCTTTAAAGTAACTAAACATTGCATACAAAACGTACCTATTCATACTTTTTCCCAAGCATATCTTAACATATTAACGTTAATTTTACATTGACGCTGTAATATTTAACAAGGATTTATCATAATCTTGTTCAATTATCATACAGACCAACGAAAAACAATGTAACAATAACAAGAGTTTTATCAAACATACACAAATAAGTTTTTAATATCTAAACCATCGATATATGCTGAGTAACAACGTTTTTACATTAGTATAAAGCTAAATAACATAACCTGAATAGAATATTAAATGTAAACGACAACCTAACACATTTGCCATACGTAGAAGAAACAACAACAGTAACAAACTTCCCGACTTAACAACAGTAAAGTACCTAACACTTCGGTACAAAACGCAACCTATTCACCACTTTTTCAAACATATCTTAACATATCAATGTTAATTTTTACATTAACATCCGTAACATTTAACAAAAGTTTAGCATAAACCTGTCTAATCATCATACTGAAAAGAATATAATGCTGACGTAACAAGTTTTCACAGTATCTATCTATTCTTTAACAAAAAAAAAAAAAAATTCATCATAACCTGGTCTAAATATCATATCCCCAACGAATAATGCAAACATAACAAAGTTTTAACCCAACATAACAAAAAATAACAAAATTTATCCTGACATAACATATAAAAATAAGTCTTTTGAATAAAATATCACAGTAAAGCGTAATAGTTTTACTGATTTTAAACAGTAAATCACAGTAATCAGTAATCAACTACCCATCTCAGAGTCCCTAACCATCCCGCCCGCTGTGTCTCTTGAAACTTTGATTCAAGTCATATTTCGAAGTATCATCTTTTGGGAATAAACTACTAATCATAAAATGAAGTTCTTTTAATACTGGACCTACGCATATACTGATTAACCAACAAAAGTTTAGCATCAATAAAGCTAAAATATATAAACGCAACTAGGAATATAATGTACAAATAAAAACCTAACATCTCGCGTCTGAACAATAGCTAAGATCCAAGAAAATTCCCTACTTTTCAAAGGTAAAGAGGCTAACAGGTCATACAATACTCGGATATGTTCCCAATTTCGCTCCATATCAGCAACAGGTAAAAGCCATATTATTAACAAAATCCCTTAAAGTGACCAATCTATCAAAGATACAGCATCATGAACTATGATCTGACACTACCTTCATCAAAGGTCACTCGTTTCGAGTATAACCTCATTTGACCTGATAATCGTAGACTTTAGCAAAATTCTAGGGCAAACCTAAAATTACTCAACAAAACTTAAACCTACGGTCACGTTTCTAAACACATCATCGTCAGTTAACAAAGTATATCTTACAAAAATCATCATTTCTCTAACAAATCATTGTTATTTCCACATTGTCATAGTAATATTTACATAACGTACGGTACTTCCGAATTAACAGTTTTCATCAACCAGAGTATCTAAAGCAATCACATTACCTTCGAGAGAAAACCCAGGGGGATTGCGCCCCATGAAAGGGTGTGAATCTTGCGAGGGGGATCACGCCGAAGGGGTGTAAGCGGGGCTTTAACCCTCCGAAGGGGGTAAGGCCTCAGCCCGCTCCCCCTTTCAGGAAATATCAATTCAAACTGGGTAGCATTTGGCAACAGCGCATCGTACAGAGGCGATTTGATAAGAACTGGTAAAGCACTGTAAAGCACTAATTGGAGATGCATCCCGAAGTGCATGAAGACCATCTCGGTACCCTGAAAAGGGGTGTAAGCGGTAAGGCGCGCAAGCCATTTGGGCTGTGCCTTATGTAGGCCGCTTAACACCCTTCAGGGTATCCCGAGACTGGGTCATCATGCATGCTTCTCTGGGGTGATTCTGCCAAGTAGTGCTTACAGTGCTTACAGTGCTTACAGTGCCTATCTAAATCTCCTCTGTAGCGATGCGCTTGTGTGCGAAAAGTGGGAACATATCTGAGTATTGTATGCCTGTTAGCCTCTTCCTTTGAAAAGTAGGATTTTTCAGGATCTTACGCGATTATTCATACGCGAGCATGTTACGGTTTGCATTTGTAATCATTATATTCCTAGTTGCTGTTATGATATGTTAGCTTTATCTATTGATGCTAAAACTTTGTAGGTTAATCATATATTCGTAGGTCAGTAGTAATTAAAGAACTTATTTTTATGTTTATGTTTTATCCAAAATGATACTTAAAATTTGACTTGAATCAATAGTTCAAGAGATCATAGCCGGGCGGGATTGGGTAGGGGACTGCTGAGATGGGTAGTTTGATTTTACTGTTTTACTGATTACTGCTTTAAAATCAGTAAACTATTACGCTTTATGTGATATTTTATTCAAAGAACTTATTTTTTATGCTATGTCAGGATAACATTTTGTTATTTTTTGTTATGTTTTGGTTAAAACTTTGTTATGTTTGCAATTATGTGTTGGGGATTATGATAATTAGACAGGTTATGATAAATTTTTATTGTTTTTTTTTTGTTAAATGTTATCGAATTTGATGTAAAACATTTGTTATGTCTTCAGCATTATATTCTTTGTCAGTATGATCGATTAGACAGGTTTATGCTAAACTTTTGTTAAATGTTACGATGTTAATGTAAAATTAACATTGATATGTTAGAGATATGCTTGAAAAGCGTGAATAGGTTACATTTTGTACGCTGTGCTAGGTACTTACTGTTGTTAAGTGCGGAAGTTTGTTAATGTTAGTAGTTTTTTCGTACGTATGGTGTGTTAGGTTTGTCGTTGTACATTATATTCTTAGTTCAGGGTTTATGTTATGTAGCTTTATTAATGTAAAACGTTGTTACGTCACCATATATTGAATGGTTAGTATATAAAGAACTTTATTTTTGTGTATGTTTGGATAAACTTTGTTTCGTTTCAGTTTTTTTTCGTTGGTCTGTATGATTAATTGGCAAAGATATGATAAATCCTTGTTAAATATTACAGCGTCAATGTAAAATTAACGTTTATGTTAGAGATATCCTTGGAAAAAGTATGAATAGGTTATCGTTTTGTATGCAATGTTAGTTACTTTACGTGTTTAAGTGGGGAATTTGTTAATGTTAAACCTTTATCTCGTGTTTAAGTTGTGTTTAGTTCTGTCGTTTGTACATTATTTTCTTAGTTCATATGATGCTATGTTAGTTTTTGATTAATATGAAGAACCTTTGTTACGTTAGCAGATATTCGATGGTTAGTATATAAGAACTCAATTTGTGCTATGTTTATCTGAAATGATACGTCATAAATGCCGGCTAAATATTACCTTGTTAATGTAAAAATTAACAATTTAATATGTTAGAGATATGCCTGAAAAAGTGTGAATAGGTTTACGTTTTGTATGCTTTGCTAGGTACTTTACTGCTGTTAAGTTGGAACTCTTTTGTTACTGTTTGAGTTAGTTGTTTATTCTAGCGCAAGGTGTTAGATTTTGTTATTGTACATTATTTTCTTAGTTCCGGTAATGCTTATGTTAGCTTTATTAAATGTGAAAACAATTGTTACTTTAGCATATATTCATTGGTTGGTATATAAAGAAATTATTTTTGTACTATGTTATTGTTGTTGTTGTTTGTTGGTTTGTTGTTGCCTAACGAGAATATATACCTTTTGAACTGAATATGGTTTGTTCGTTCGTTGTATTCTGTTTTATCTTTCTTCTGATTGTTGAAGGAAAAGAATCTATTACCTATAAGGGTTTCGTTTACGCTATCGATTCCGTCAGTAGGCAGTTTTTTTCGCTGTATCTGGACGATTGAATCTCCTCGCATCTCTACACCCGTTGTTGATATCATCACGAGGAGTTTCGTTATTCCCAACGATTTGTCATTTATATTTAATCGTAAACCAAATGACGGTCGTTACGTTGCTTGTAATTCCTGCCAGAGGGTCAAATAATATCCCTTATTCGTTTGTGCTGATGGATTCATCAGGATTATTCGACATCGCAGCTGCATGGTTAGAGGATAAGGGTATGTGTTATCCGAAAGATCGACGCTTAGTGAAATATCTAATTGGGACAGAGTAAGTGGTTCTAATAGAATAAACGTTGTGTTCTCGTCGTGTGCAATATATAAAACCCTTGATGTACGCCACTACTGGAAACTTCGATTGTGTGACCTTCTATCGCACATGTATAGGTTTCCACGCGGTTCGAACATCTGAAAAGATTACAGCATTGCTTAAAATAAAAAAACGAATTAACATCGCGCACTTTAACGATGTTGACATACTTGAGACATAATACATATAGCACATGGTGTAATCTATGATATTTACACGAAACATGCGGTTTCCCGTATAATGCAGTATACAGGAAATGCTTAATAACTATCAGCTTGGATGAGTTTACTTCTTCTCTTGTATGATCATCAGACGCTGCTGAATCGACATATGCCGAAAAATGGTTTACGGTGCCACTGAAGACCGTTTATACTTACATTCTTTTAAAGGGTGTTGAATCTTTAGAGAGATAAATATAGAACGTACCCAAGTTATGTTGAATCCTATGTTCTCTGAATAGATAATTAATTATATTTAAAATAAACTTATGTTTTTAATGTATTTATATAAGCGCTTCTTTTAATGAAAATTATATTGCGAGAGAATGAAACTTGTTTACTTCCGCCTATGTTCCGCTTTTATGCTAAGTTGTTAAGATAGCTTGTTTATTGATGAAATCTGTAGCTTGCGATTTCATAGTTTAGCTTTCCACAGAGAGTAAAAATTTAACTTTGTTTGCTTTTAACCATTAGGTATTATCGCTGGTTAGGTAAGGTTAATGCTAATTTTTTGTTTTGTTATGTAAATTAACATTGTAAATGTTGGAGATATGGTTGATAAGTATGAAACAGCGCCTGCTTTAAGGGCGTCTGTTTTTTTTATTTTACGGTTGTTAAGTATTGATTTTGTTATTGTTATCAGTTGGCTCTTGCTTAAGATGTGTCAGGTTTGTCGTTGTCTATTATACTTCTTAAGTTCTGGTAATGTTTATGTTGATTTATTAAATATGAAAACTTGGGTTACGTAGCATACTTTCGCTGGTTGTTATGATAATTTACCACAAGGTTATAGTAAATTTCTGTTAAATATTACCAAGT